>JAODAL010028670.1:0-52932 GCA_025379985.1 Phyllomedusa bahiana | reverse complement strand
GGAAACCGATCGTTGGACACTCTGAAAAAACAGGTCCCGCCAGCGACGGAGGAGGAGAGGGACACGATGCGGAAAAGGAGCCTTTCTCCCCGTCAAATCCAAAAAGGGCCCCGACTTTTTCCAATTTATCGGTTTTCCCATTTGGCGTGGTTCTGGGCCCAGACCCTAGTGAAAGGGGGCCCGATCAGCTTCAGGGGGGGAATCTTTCTGGGCAAGTCGGGGCTGTTTTTAAAAAGCGGCCCGGGAGGCAGCGGGGAGGAGGGGGAAATTTTCCTGGGAAAACCGAGTTCCCCGACGCCCCTCCCTTGGGAAAAGGGGTTTGGGCCCGGGGGAAATTTGGGCGGAGGAGGAGATGGGGAAGGGATCAGTTTGCTAGTCCCCCTCGACCCAGGGGGCTTGGGAAATAAGGTCCATCAAAAAAACTTGAGTGCGGGAAATGCTCCATTTCCCCCAAAACATGACCCCGCTTTAAAGGGCCCATAAAAATAAAAACAACATTTAAATGGGGGGAAACCCTCCGGATCCCCGGTTAAAAACAAAAATCAGCACCCCCCCCCCTTCCCAAAAAAACCCAAATATGGTTAAAATGCAGGAAATGGAGACCTTGTTTTTTTAATTAAACTGGGACATCTTTTTTGCTCTGCTTCCGTTCCCAAAATGTCAGGGGGGAACAACTTTGCGAGGGGACGTGTAAAAGTAAAAAGGGGGTACCCGGCAGCAGGGAAGGGGGCAGAAGCCTAATGGGTGACCTCTGGCAATTTTTTTTTACCACCCACCCGCATGAAATGCGGGGCACAAAATCCAACACACAGAGATCAGCTTAAGATCATGGTGCACGAAAACCCGTTCAACACCGATGTTTTTGCTTTGTGTTCCGGACCCAATAGATTTGGGGTTTTTTCCCCCAAAAAAGGGAAGGGCCCAAACTGGCTTTCACGCCATAGAGGGGTTTCCTCCCCAGCAGCCAGGGGTCATTCTGAGCGGCCTTCGCACAGCTGGGGGAGTCATTACAGACAAACGCATCCGGCTTTCCACAGATAATGGGGGATCGTTTGACTTTCATCAAGATGAATCAGGCTTGGATCTTGATGTTTGGGGCCCCCAAAATTCCCGAGGTCACCGATTATTTGGGCCGGGTTATTTCCCCTTTTCCTTTTCAAACAGAAAATTGGTCCTCTTGAAAACTTTTTTTAAAATGATCATTTCTTACTGCAATTTTTTCTCTTTGCCCAACAGGTTCATTTTGCTGGTTTTGCTGTGAGGAGACTGTAAAAGACAGCAAAGTTTCATGACAACACCGTTATTCCATATACTCACCTTTATCTTTAAGAAGTTTTCGCATTGTCAATGTTTGTGGTCATGTTGCTAGTTGAGATACAGCTAATAATTATGGTCCTTTGGAACAGAAATGTGGCTTCTACAGTGGCATTTCTCCCCTCACAATTTTTTAATTCGTGGCTGAGAAGTCATATTATATTTTTTGGGGTCAGGTAGCTGGGAGATACAGCAATAATCATGGTCCTTTGGACAGAAATGTGGTTCTAAGTCGGCATTTCTCCTCACACAATTTTTACTGGGGCTGAGAAGTCATTTTTATATTTTTTGGGTCTGGCTGCTTTGAAATGCAGCAATTCTACCAGGACCTATATAAAAAAAATGTTTGTTTCTAACGAGACATTTGTTCTATCACTCAATTGGTACCAATGGGGGGCGGATCAGAGGGTCATGCTTATTGAAATTTTTGGGGCATTTGCTTTGAAATGCAGCAATACTACAGGTCCTATTCGAAAAATAATGTTGTTTCTTAATAGACATTTTGTTCTTCACAATTGTCAAAGTGGCTCATGGTTCCTGCTTTGAAATTTTTGCGGTGCATTTTGCTGTGACATGCTGCTATACTAGAGGTCCTATTCTAAAAAGATGTTGTTTCTTAACAGGACATTTGTTTTTCACAATTGTTCAAAGTGGCTCAAGGGTCATCTTTGATTTTTGGGGCATTTTGCTTTGGAAATGCAGCTATACTACAAGGTCCTATTCTAAAAAATGTTGTTTCTAACAGACATTCGTCTTCACAATTGTCAAGAGTGCCTCAAGGTGATGGTGCTGTCAGAAACAGGAATAGTGAGGACCACTGTTAATGGACACATATTGGCAAAATGACTTGGTATTTGCAGATCTTTAACATAGCTTTCTAATCCCTGTTATTGAAGACCAACCATTTAATACAATGAAAAAAAAGAGAAACAAAGCATGGTGCGGGATTCCATCCTATTTTTAAAACATGTGTTTTCTGAATTAAAGTATAAAAACTCTGAATGTACTAAATAGCTGTTAACAAAAATTCCTCTGATCTGTACAATGCGGAGGTAAAGGAAAACTTGACCAGATGTAGGTTATTCAGGAGGACATGAGTATGGAGCAGGACAGAGAAAAGTACAGAGACCATTTCCTCCGCACGTTGCAGTTATAATGGAGAAAAAAGAATGCCCAAGATAATGGCGCACTGGGGTTGTAACAGGAGCGTTAACCACCAGTTTTTCCAAGTGAAGCTCAATTGGTCCCACACTCATAAGGAGGGACAAGCGACGACCCAGGTATTTTGAAATGTGTACTGAGAAGGCTGAGTTCTCACACTTCCGCTTCCGCACTCTGCTTCAGCACGACAGTTTTCGTGTGTGCGTCATCAGGGCATTTTAAACCTGTCGTGTTAATAGTTGACGGACGCCAGCATGGGCTTCACCGACCCACTGTAACTCGGCCCTGGGTCATGCTGTGGCCAGGACAGGTATTTTCAATGTCCTAGGTGAAACCTAAATTGGTGGTTGAAAGTCTCCTTTTTCCGGCACTTTTTTTAAATGTGGGGTCATGCAGGTTTGGGGCTCATGCTGTGGACCAGGACAGGGATATTCAATGGTCCAGTTCAAGTAAGATGATGGTTCAAAATCATACTCTGCCATTCTGGCACTTTTCAATTTGTGGGTATGCTGGTTTCAAGGGTCAGGCTGTGGTACAAGAACAGGATTGGATGGTATGTGACTTTTTTCTGTGACTTTTAAACCTAAGTGTGTCTGCCTAAAGATGTAGCACGTATCCATTTGGATGTTGTGGATGGTTAATTTCAGCTTCTAGCCTTGTTGGTGTATAATGAAGGTGTTGTTGCTCTCCCATAGCTTTAATGGTCATCGCTCATAATCGACGCTCACTATCGAAAAAACCTTATCACGATAGAAACAAAAAAAACCCCCCCCCCCCCCCCCCCCCCCCCCCCCCCCAAAAAAAAAAAAAAAAAAAAAAAAGGATCGGACTATCGAACTATCAATCGATCTCGATAGCAACGCAATCGCTCAACACTTAATAATGAGTGAAGACTGGGAAGCTCTTAAAGAAGAAGTTACAGGTCTGTGAGAGCCAGAAATCCTGCTTGTTTGTAGGTAACCAAATGCTTATTTTCCACCATAAGTTGCAAAAAAATTATTTCCAAATCAGACAATGTGATTTTGGCGATTTGTTTTCTCATTTTGTCTCTAATAGTTGAGGTCTACCTATGTTATCAATTACAGGCCTCTCTCATCTTTTTAACTGGGAGAACTTGCACAATTGGTGGCTGACTAAGTACTTTTTTCCCCACTGTAGTCCTAATTAGTTGTTTGCTCTGTTTGTCAAGCATACATGCTTTCTGTGCTGGATACAAAAGCTTGGACTACCACGCTGTGGTATCCTGCACACACAGCATAGATGGCCAGCAAATAGAACAAACATAGTTCAAATAAGACTATGGTATGTTTGTTCTATTAAACTCAATGGACTGGTCTTAGCTATGTCACAGTAACTGTCGGGGTGCCTTTTTTTCACAGTACCCCAACAGATACCTGTGATGTAGGGAGTAATGACGTGTAAACTCAGCCTTAAGAAAATTAATTCCTATTTTATTTTAATTGCTAATTGAAAATATTTATCACATTATATTTTTACTTTTAATAGCTTTTATTTTCTGAATATTCAATTTGCATTTTTATTTGTTTTAAGAGAGAAGTCATATTCAGTCGAACCAATATTCCAAGCTGTCAGATTTATAGTTAGGCATACATAGACACTGTGCTCAAAATAATAGGGATGGGAGCCAATCCTTTTCTCTATTCCAGTATTTTAAACTGAACATGCTCCCTCCTCCCCTGCCTAGATGGAGAGGGAGGAGATTGCAAAGCAGTGGGAGTCTAGATTAGACTGGAAATTATGGGCTGTATAAGGGGCTCTGGCTGGATATTAAGGGGGGCCAAGTCTGACGATTATAGGGGGTGTTGTAAATGGTATTTATAGGAGGGACTGCAGCTGTTTTTTTCCTCTTTACAGAAAAACTAAAAACTTAAAAAATAATGTAAAATGTAAATAAGTTGAATATGCTTGAACAAAAAATACAGTAAAATGTTAGTAAAATGTTTTACTAATTAAATACCTTTTATATGTTGTTATTATTATTATTATTATTATTATTATTATTATTATTATATTGTGCAACCCAGGAATAATTAAGTATGCATGCAACATTTTAAACTACATTGTTGTGTGGCTGTCGTAGTAAAATCCATCCTATTGTAGTTTCCAATAAAAAGGTGAAGAATCAGAATTTAAGGTCTTTTCTGTAGACATGTTTATTTGATCTAACAGTGTAGACTGACAACTCTAATGAACAGTAGACTAATCGTTCATATTCTAGTTGACAGTGATAAAAATCAGCCAGCTCAATCATCTGTGACGGAGAAAGCAAGACTTTAAATCAAATAGTCTCTGTTAGCAGGACCGTCCAGACAGAGAGAATTAACGTAACACACAGAGCAGTTGTTAAGGTGATGATTTCATTTATGGATAACAAGACAACTGAAAATGCTGATTTAGTGGTTCATGGTTGTTTTGAGCACTAATGGCCTCATTAATCAGTGTCCACTAACACCAGTATAATGACCTTTACACATTCATAATCCAACTGAAGCAATATATTTTGACCAGAGTGGCGAAGAGCCTTCAGAGTATGTCAAGTAATAAAAGTACAGCAGTAATATAGACATATGTAATCCTAATTTTTATATGAACTTTAAGATTCAATGTCTTGAAAAAGTTTTTTAATCGTTGTACCCTGGAAAATGCTTTTTGTTAAATGAAATCTAAATTATAGTATACTGTATATACAGTCAAAATGATTAAAATATTATTTACTCTACTCTTAAACTAAAGTAATTTTAATAAGACATATTTGTATTTAATATGTTTAATATGTTCTCTAAACTAAATGACCCTAATTTTGATAATCTTTCTGGGTATTGCTGTCCACTCAGCTCTTTTATTATTTTTTTTGCCCGCTTTTGAACCTGTTCTACTTGTACCTAAAACTGTACACAATATTCCCTGTGTGGTCTGACCAATGATTTGTATAATGGTAGAATGATGTTCTCATCATGTGCATCTATGCCCTTTTTAATACACCCCATGACCCTGTTTGCCTTGGCAGCTACTGCCTGACACTGGCTGCTACAATTATGTTTACTAAAGAAAGGTAGAAGCAGCATGTCCATCCCTCCAGATGTTTTATTGTGCAAAAAAAAACAGATCTATACATATTCAGATGAGCATGGTTGCCTGAGGAAGGCTCACAGAGCTGAAACGTCGCACCTCGCTCATCTGAGTATGTATTGATCTGTTTCTTTGCACAATAAAACGTCTGGAGGAATGGACATGTTGTTTCTACCTTTCTTTTTGGACATTAGTGAGTATGCAGGTGGGTACTTACCTGTAAGTTGAGGCTGTTGCATTCTATATACCCTGGACGCTTATCTAAATTTTGGACCGAAGTACTATTCTCGATTGTTTAATTATTTTGGATACAATTTAGTTTAATGTCCACTAGGACTTCGAAGTCCTTCTCCATGTCACTTTTTCCCATAGTTTTTCCATTTAACAAGTAATCATGGAATGGATTTTTCTTTCCCATGTGCATAACTTTGCATTTATCTGTGGTAAACCGCATTTGCCACTTCTCTGCCCAGGCCTCCAACTTATCCAGATATTTTTGTTATAAAACATCGTCCTCTATTTTGTTGATTACTTTACAGAGCTTAGTATCATCTGCAAAGATTGATATTCTACTGTGCAATCCATGTGTAAGATCATTAATGAATATATTAAAGAGAATAAGGCCCAATACTGACCCCTGTGGTACCCCACTAGTAACAGGGATCTAGTCTGAGTGTGTACCATTAATCATCACCCTTTGTTTTCTATCACTCAACCAGTTACTTACCAACTTGCAAACATTTTCCCCCAGTCCAGGCATTCTCATTTTACTTACCAACCTTTACCAACTGACCAACCTTTTTCCACAGTATCAAATGCTTTAGAAAAATATAGATATGACATCCAATGCCTCACTCTGATCCAGTCTAGAACTAAACTCCTCATAAAAGCTGATGAGATTAGTTTGACAGTACCAACCCATGTTGAAACAGAGTTAAGCATTTATTTTCCATGAGACACTCCAGTATAGCATCTCTTAGAAAACCTTCAAACATTTTACCTACAACATGGGGGTGTATACCATCAGGACCTGGTGATTTGTCTTAAAACGGAGCTGCACTTCTTCTTGGGTTAGACAAGAAATTTTTAAGGTGGAGTTTACCTCATCCCTTGGCCCGTCAACAGAAAGGTAATTTTCCTTTGTAAATACAGTGGAGAAACAATTGTTTAATAGATTTGCTTTCCCTCATCGCCCTCTACAATGATTTCATCACTACTTGTCAAAGAGCCAACATTTTCAGTCTTAATCTTTTTACTATTTATATAGCTAAAAAACATTTTGGGGCTAGTTTTACTCTCTTTGGCAATCTGCCCTTCTGTTTCCAGCTCTTCTGTCTTTATTATTGTTTTACATATTTTATTCTTTTCCTAATAGGTTTTTGGTGCCTCCTTTCTTTTTCTTATTTATTGCCTCCTTTACACCTCTGTTGATTCACATTGGTTTTTTCCTCTTTCTAATCATTTTATTTCCATAAGGTATGTACCTCTCACAGTGGGCACTTAAGATGTTCTTAAATATCTCCCATTTATTATCTGTTCTGTTATTATTGAAGACCTCTAAGCAGATTAAAATTAGCCTTCCTGAAATTCAGTGTTTTTGTGCCTCCTCGACAAAATACTCTATTGAAGGATAAATGGAAATTTATTATATTGTGGTCACTATTTCCTAGGTGTCCCCCAACCTGAACGTTTGTTGCTCTGTTAATATTAGTCAATATTAAGTCCAGAAAGGTAATTATCTTTAGTTATTGACAAAAACCTTCTATGAAAGACACAGGTTTCAGTTTCCTAATTTATGTCTGAGTAGTTAAGTCACCCATAATAACAACCTCATTATGATTAGCTGTCTCATCTATTTGTTTGAGGATTACATCTTCCACAGGTTCTGTTATATTTGGGGGCCTATAGCAGACCCCTAGTAGAATTTTATTATTGTATATCTACCCATCATGACTCCACATGCTTATTGCCTGTATCTATATATTCCCGCAGTGCTGCCTTCAGATAGAATTTTACATAAAGACATACCCCTCCCCCTTCCGGTTTTTACAATCTCTTCTAAATAAACTGTAGCCCTGTCAGTTAACCGCCCAGTCATAACGCTCATTCAGCCATGTCTCAGTTATCCCCACTATGTCATATTTTTCTACAGCAATAAGTAATTCTAATTCATCTATTTTGTTGGTGAGACTCCTGGCATTGGTCAGCAGGCAATTTAGAGATTTTTTGGTTTTCAAACTTTTAACCTTGTATTTATTATCTGTTACTAACCCCCTCCCTCCACTCCATAACCTGATTTATTACTATTTCTCAGCTCTCTATCTTCTCTATTTTGCATGCTATATGTGTAATTTTCCTCCCCCCTAGTCCCTGGTTTAAATATTCCTCCAACTTCCTGATCATTATGTCCCTCAATACAGCTGCGTCCTTCCCATTTAGGCACAGCCCCTCCCTACAACGCAATGTTAAACAGTGTTTCTTTGTTGACCTGTTCAGTTTTCTATCACTTGTAAGGACAATGTACAATAAATGGTAACAAACAACATGAAGTCTGCATAAAAGTATGTTGTCATGACCACCTGGGATGGATTTAAATGTTATATCCAGAAAACAAGCATTGTTGTGTCTCTTTCAAGACTATATTTCATATGAATATTTCTAACACCATCAGCTGCCACAGTTTTGTTTATTTCTACACATTCAATACAATGATGATCTCTGCTATAATAATAAAAAACAGAACATACACATTCATTAAAACTAATCGCTGTCCTCCTGCAACTTCCTATAACACGCTATTTCTCAAAAATGGAATGTGTCTGGTTTTAATTATCATTACGAAACTCATCAAAAACCATTCATTTATAAATATGAAATCTATAAACAAAAAGGTGAGTGAAATTGACACAATATTATTGTAACTCCCATAAAAGCACAAAAAGGAATTAAACTGAGAATCTGTCATATAAGTTCAGAATAAGTTTCACCATTAAACAAAATTGGCTTTTTAAAACTGTTTTAATTGTTTCCAGAATTTTGTTAATGTAATATAGATGTTCACTTGCAAGGGAAAAAACATTTCTGAGTAATAGTGTCATTAACTTCAGACACAGGCTCACATTTTAAGAGTTGTCTGCAGTTTAATAGGGAGGATTAGAAGAAAGTGTATGACATGTAATAGAACCCCAGGTTGGAAATTCTCTTTTCATTTAGTTTGCATCCATATCTAATGGAACATCATTAGTATGTAAAATTGATCACTGGAAAATATCTTCTAAAAGATGATTGTCGGAATCAGAAAAAGATGCAGCCTGAGATGAAACTAAATCTGCTACAATCAGCTACATTCCAAAATCATTAAAATAATATGTGTATGTAATATTTTACACTATTTTTATAAATTATTATTATTATTACACATTACTGTGAGAAAGTAAAAACATAAACTTGGCAGGTAGGGCCTGGTATACATTTGCATCAGAGGTTTAGTTCAAAGAGATCTGTTAAATGATGGACATCAACGGTGCCTGAACAATGCTATTAATTACAATGGGATCTGTCAGGTTTCCGTTGTGGTGTCCATCATTTAACAGACAAAATAGTACATGCAGCATTTTTTTGCGTATTTTTTTTATGGAACGTGCGCCACTAGCTCTTATTAGAACCTCTGAGGCAGATGTGAATCTAGCCTAAGATGTTTAAAAATATAAAAGATATCAACCAAAAGTTCTAAATATACCTTTCAATGTGTTCTGTTCTTTTGTGTATATGTGTTTTTCTTCAGTTGCTGTACTATTCGTACTATTGAGAAGATAAAGCTCGATAGACCCTCAATATAAGCAAATGAGGTCTGCCGGGCCCGGCTGGTGTCTGTTGTTTGACGGAGCCAGCAGTGCAGTCATGGTTATAACAAAAGCTATGACAATACAGTGAACATGCTCTAATAAGGAATCAAATGTTTTTTCTTTTTCAATTACTTGTAATTATATGGAAGATGCTACTTTTTAATGAGCACCTACCACTATACTGTAGGCCCTTTACCCTTATATTATTTTTACGGTTAAAGGAAAAAAAAATGAAAAGTGAAAAAAAAGTTTCAATGACCTAAACATCCATTTCAAACTTAGATTTTGTGAAAATGAGGGACTGAAGATCAGTCATTTCCAAGCAAGATCAAAAAATTCCCAACTTTCTCCACATTAGTGATATTACATTTTCATTAGATCATCGCAGCAATACCAGTAGTGATGATATGTGTACCTTTTCTGTGAGAAAAGAAAATTGGTGAAATGCGTGTATAGCAATGAGGTCAAACGAGAAAATAATGAGAAAACAAATCTAGCTAGTTGCACCAGAATTATCATGTTGCTTCTTGGATGTCACATCATCATGGGTCAACATAATTGTCACAATATTTTGTTTTCATAAAAGATGTTAAAAGAATAATATAGAATTTTTAAAAAAAATTTACATGCTAATACCCTGTAGGCTGGATAAAAGCTAAAAGTGACATGTATGAACAGGGCTGCATCAATTTTCTGGTATGCTTTGAGCCAAAAAATTTGTTGTAGCCCTGTTCGACAGATGTATGAGCTGTACTGCGCCAAAATCTGGTGGATGCTCGACCCTCTTCTATGGGCCAATCCTACAAGGAAAAGTGTCGTGACATATGCCACATCTATGAAAGTGTCACGAAAAAAATGTGGTGCGAAACTGTTTTTGTGTCTTTCAACGGCAAACATTTATAAAGTGCTGTGAGACACTTTCATGGATACTGCTTAAAGCTATACTAACTTATTGAGATGTACGACTGTCGAGGGTGTGCCACTTTTCATACATGTCCCCTTAGGCATTTTGTTTTTTCTTTCATAACATGTTTACTTGTATTTTTAACATCTCCATTTGTAGTTCATAAACGATATAGTCACATGTAAGTTTAAAGGGGTACTCCGGTAAATGGAACAAAGAAAAAGAAATAAAATATATGTCAAAATTAAAAAAAAAAATTCTAAATACCCTTATTTAACAAAAGTTGCTGGTTTTGTGTTGTTTATAATAATTAGGGGTAAAATAAATATCCGTTGTGCAGCTTTTTCAGCACAAGTCACTCTTGGAGTACATGCTTCAGAACGGGCTATGAGTCACTTTCTGGTCAGACTGACGGAGCTCATCATGTATGCTCAGTCAGCCTCAGAGATGTCTGACAGTATTTAAAGCAGGTCTCCCTATGAAAGGAGATCCAGGGCTGCAACATCTCTGTCGTGTAATTACTCATCCTGTGATGGGTGGCAGCGTTTTTAGCAGATAATGAAAGTAAAGAAGTCAGCCCTAAGTGTTGTTTTCAAGGAACCAATGTCAGCTCCTGTGTGTAAAAAAAAAACAGAACACCCTTTGCCTACTTGCCTACTAAAACACACATCACACACATATATATACACACATACTACATACAAACCACATATAAATATAAATATACACCATATATATATATATATATATATATATATATATATATATATACATACATATTTTTCCTATCTATCAAACTATCTATTTATCTGTTTTATGTCATACTATGCTTATAGAACATCAATATATATGCCATTGAAACCAGAAGTTTACATACACTATATAAAAAGACACATCTGCTTGTTTTTCTCACTATTTGACATGAAATCAGAATAAACCTTAGGGTATGTGCACATGGCGTCTTGCATCCGTGTGAACATATGCTTTTCAGATGCATCTCTGGGACAAACAGAACAGACCCAGAGACGCATCTAACAATTAGCAGTGACTTTATCACTGGCCGTAATGAGGAACACACAGCGGTGTTCACATGAGAGATCGCCACTGCGTGTCTGCATCATGCCTGTCAGGTACGTCTTTCAAAGAATTGCATGTACAGTACAGTGACATAGATAAAACAGGGTCATGTGATTTTTAGCAGCCTATGAGATCCCTACACCCCCCACCCCCACTGGTGACATCCTTGACCCTCCTCTGTGCTCTGCACTGATTTGCTGGCCGCCAAAAGTACAATAAGCAGTTAAAAGGGAGATATTATAAGTCTAGTTTTCAATTTATGATCCGATTTTAAGAAAAAAAATCGGATCTAATCGATAAAACTGTAAAAATCGACTCGATTTCATCTTTTCTCAATTAAATCGCTCATCTCTAATAATAATGTTTGTTTAATAACTGAACATTATGGCTTTATGAAAATGACCTGAAACAGATAAAAAAGATAAATCATTTTAATTATTTTAATTTGTTTCTAGATCAAGTACAGTAACAAAATATAGAATCTCTTAAAAATTAAAGAACAATAAACAAAGAAATCCCCATTAACAATTAAGGCCTAAATTCAGTAATGATGAACAAGATTTCAATAAGCCGATTCCAACTTTCTCAATGAGCAGTTGACACCAGCTTTGGAGACATTAGCCTTGTCAGGCTGTTTTTTGGGGAAGCTCTTGAATCGTTTTTCCTGGAGGAAATCTTCATTCTTTATGACAAGATCCATCATCATCCTGAAAAAAGATTTCATCACCAAACTGATAAATAAGAAAACTAATAATTATATGTACAGTTATGCATAGCTATACTCATACTTTATTTGACATGCAAAGCCAAATAAGGCTATGTCTACACAGCAATGTTAAAAT
Source organism: Phyllomedusa bahiana (assembly GCA_025379985.1). Lineage (NCBI taxonomy): Eukaryota > Metazoa > Chordata > Amphibia > Anura > Hylidae > Phyllomedusa > Phyllomedusa bahiana. The sequence goes on along the minus strand of JAODAL010028670.1, from coordinate 40,699 downwards.
GTCATAAAAAATCTGATGGAATTTCAACATCGCTGGACTACTTTTTTTGGTGCAGATTTGCGCTAAAAACCATGGTCAGTTTTCGGAATTGACATACGGGAATCCAACGGCAAACCTACGGAAGAACCAGCAGGCTTGAAAATCTACTAGGATCTGGCGAATTTGAAAACTGACCGGAAAAAATCCGCATGGATTTTTCATTGCGGTCTACACAGTACTGGGTACAGTCAGATTTTCAGTGGATTTTAAATACTGAATCTGCTGAGAGTCCAGTGCTGTCTAGACGTAGCCTAAGGCTGTGTCCACATGACAAAGGACAAAATACTCGCCAGATTCTGAATCTTAAAACCTCATTGTCCAAGGAATATTTGAACAGTATTTTACACAGAAACCTGAAGATATTTAATATGGTTTTAGTTTTTTGACACGTTTTTTTCAATCGGTTTTGGCACTGTTGAGTTTTTAGACATGGGTGAGCACCAAAAAATTTGCACAAAGCTTTCTGGTTGACTTTTTTGCCATCTGATTGACTTCAATAGTACATTTTCTGCTGTTTTCCAAGTGAAATATGGGGGATTATTAAACATGTATCAAGTTATTTGAAAAAACGACGATTTTGAAATTCAACCTCAGATAACCCAAGATGTGTAACAGCAACTCAGAGAAATATGAGGATCGTTTTACTGTCGGTTCTGAAGATCCGAATCCATGTCAAAAAACGACTGTAATTCTTTGCCGTGTAGACAGACCGTAACATGTTTTGTCACACTCCATGTTGGATTTCCATATTGAAGGGGTGTTGTAGTCCAAGTTTTTGTTTTGAAAAGGAAAATTACAAAGGGATTCCATAATTTTTTCTCATCATTGAGTAAAGCCATATATTTTCCTGCTGCTTGACCTAGAACAAAACATGCAATTAATTAAAATAATTTAGTTTAAATTGCTTGAGCTTTTTTACAAACCCAGATGTTTAGCTATTAAACCAACATTGTGTTATATCTATGATTTTTGTATTTACTAAAAAGTAAAAAAGCTGGGTGAACATACACTAATTGTGGAAATTCCATAATTTTTGCCAGGGGTTGTAATAAACATAAATATATGGCCAGATGAAAATCTGGCCATGACTAACATATCATTGCTGAGATTTAAAAAAAAGAAAAAGAAATCTGGAACTGGACCTTCAAAACCTCAATATATACCACTTACAAAAATACCTAATATAAATGGATTATATATTGCTATCACAACCAAGGAATGCTTAATAAAAATTAGATAACATTATTTCCCTCATGCGATGCCAAACTGATATTAAATCCCTTTTTCATAGTAACATATCTACCTATTGGGAAACCTATATACACTGACAAACAAAAAGTTAATAATGTTTTGAACTTGTGACTTTCAGGCTCCATATCTCACCATCCACTACAGCTTTGAATATGAGACTACCATCATTTTATTAATAATCATCTTGGCTATCTCATATTTGACTTGTAACTATTTAGCATATAGTTAGCTATGCAGAGTCTTGTCATGTAACTGCATTGTTACTGTTTTGCTTCTGGTGGTGGGACAATCTTTAACTTCTTGTATACGACAAATTACCACCTGTTCTCACATTTCCTAATACCTCAGTGTGCTATTAGGTTGATTCCCAAACAAAAGGTCTCTGGTACAAATCGAGGAGCAGCCATGAAGAAGATTTCCAAAGAAAAGAAAAACTGCCTCATCCAGCTCATCGATAGCAGTCTGTTGGCCATGAAAATTACCAAACTGCATCATGTGAGGCCTTGACAGCTGGAAGAATACAAAATTAAATCCATCCATCCAATTTCCTAGAGGTGAATGTCCAGGCAAAATATTCAACAAGTTGGTTAACTGCAAGGTATATACGAGTTCTGATGCGACAAACATCGCAGTGGAGGTGTGCCTATGATTCATAATAGTGAGATCACAGACATCCATGTAAGTACCTTGCAACGCACATTACACAAGTCAGGAATGATGACCGGAAAATAGGCAAAGAAGTCCCAAAGATGTTGGATACTTGACCAGAATCAATGGTGGTTTCAATGGTGAGCTACATGTTAGCATACTACAAGATGAGTTACTTTGTATGCTCGCATTCTATGGACACTGACCAGAAGCAAGCTCGAGATTGGACAATAAATGGTTCAATGACAATGAAGTAGAGTTGCTGGATTGGCCTCTGTAGTCCCCAGACTTCAACCCAGTTGAAAACTTGTGGGAGAGTTGAAGAAATAAGTATATTTATAGCCAAGTTTGGCAACCAGTTCACACCAACATTAGACAAGTGTATAAGAGACATGGGATCAGATTTTGTTTGAGATGTACTTGACCCTGCTCAAGAGAATGCCCATATGGATTTGAGTAGTGTGGAAATCCACAGGTGGATTTACAAAATACTAACAAAATACTAAAAATTCAAATTTAGACGTTTAGGAGAAAAACAGTAACAATGCAGTTACATGACAAGAAGCTGCATAACTAAGCAAATGCTAAATAATTGCAAGGCAAGATGATTGTCTATAAAACGATGATAGTCTCACATTCAAAACTGTAGTGGATGGTGAGATATGGAGCCCGAAAGTCAGTGTAACTATATACTTACTGTGGGGCTTTTATAACTACCTACTTAATGGGGGACCTATATAACTTGCTACATACTTAATGGGTGGCCTATATACCTATTTACCTACCGGGGGTTCTATATATCTACCTACCCACCTACTTATTGATGGGCCTTTATACCTATCTATGTTGCATGTAGCTTACATACCTGCCTACTTAATAAAGGACCTTTATACCAACCTACTTGCTAGAGGGAATATATACCTTCCTACTTACTGGAGGGGGCTATATACCTAACTACCTACTAGGGTGTATATATTTATATTAGCGCTTTTATAGTTGCAGTATACACTTGTCCATAATCGTAAAAGCGAGTGCACGCTTGTCCCTGACCCTTATTATTAGTTTCTCTGCTTCACTTTTGCTTTCTTGCTTGTGTTTATAGTGTTGTTTATTTTAGAAAGTCACGAGGTGCGTGACCAAGAAGAAATTTGGAGGTGAACATTGTATGTTGCCTGGTGGGGGTTTTGTACCGGGGCAGCGTTTTAGTCTTAGTCCATCCCTGGCTTGCAATAAGGACGATTTGTCAATAAGCTGTCAAAGTAGATTGGAGATGGAAGGCCCAGAAAATAACTAATGCAGGTATGCAATCAATGTTACAAAGATGGATGGAATTGCTGTCAAAATGGATCTATGACTGTGTTTTTGGGGTCAAAAGGAGATGTGAAATTGTGATGTCAAAAAATGGTCTGTGCTTGCTGGAAGGCCAGAGCTTCTCTGGATTGCAGGAGGAGAGCCTGCAGAGTGTCAAGAAAGAATGTAAACTCAGCAGAATGTGTATGTAGAGGGTCTTGCTTGTGGAGGTGGATAACTATCTCAGACCTGGTAGTAACAGGCACTGCCTAGCACCGCCTAGATGGAAGATGGCAGCTTGTTGGGTGAGAAGAGAGGGAAAACAGCACATAGGAGAAGTCATGGGGTGGGGGAATGAACCAGTGTTTGGTAATGTCCCTTAATATGCAGGATTAATGTGGACTTGGGTGTCAGCTGTGATTAAGTCATTTAGTTCTAGTTGGTGTTTCTGTAAATTAATTGGATCCTTTTAGTGCTGTTTTGTACCTGTTATTTTTCACTGAAGAAAGCTCTACCTTCTACAATTAAAAGTACTACATACCTACTGCCAAGCTTTGTACCTTCTATGTAAATGTTAACTGTCCAGATTACTTTACCAGCGCTTAAAATGTAAAAGAAGAATTTGCTGTTCTCTAAACATGCTTATGTTTGTATTTTAATTTAAAGGAGAACACTCGGTACATGACCTTACATGTCCTCACATGCTCCCTTTTTTCTTCTCCTTTTTTTCCATTTATATAAGCTATGAATCACTGTCAAAATGTGCCTTCACTATTTTGAATACAGTTGATGTTATTGCTTTATAATTGCAACTCCCTGCTGTTTTGTGTACATATATATTCTTGCTTATAGGTTCAAACATTTAGAATTATGGACTGAACTATTGTATTTACATGATCTCCCTTTTTCTTCGCTGGTCTAAGATATTTTATTTTCTTACTTTTATCCTATGTTCTGAATTACAGGAACAAAAATATCAAACTTTTATTTATTGGTATCTCCAACAAAATTGGTGTTGTAAAATGTGCAAAACATACTGTACATCAAAGAATGGTCAATACAAATGTTTGGACAATATAACATGAGCCATGAACTTAAAAACAAACTTAAATTTTAGTTAAATTGCACAGACAGAGATGGCACAGGTATACAGTATGAAATGCTACAAATATTATTTTTTCTCCTTTTACCCAATTAGCAGGAGATTTAAATGTTGAGATAGATGATCAAAAATTGAGTGAAATTCTGGTCTGTCTATAGATTATCATGGGGCCACTATGCTCATGCCTCCATGCTCTTTGCCCAGACAGCAGCCCATCACACCCATGCATTTAAACGGTTTAATATTATTCAAAAATGTAAACAAAATAAAAAAAGTTAAAAAAAGAAATCTGTGTGCTCATAAAAATCTGTTTGCTCATGCTCTACCTCTACCCCTCTCCGATTTCACACAGAGATTTTTTTGTCACAGATTTACAAATCTGAGAGAAAAATAATATGTCATAGTTCATCAAATTACATATTGCATGTAGCCAAACTTAACCTGACATTTAATACATCATTATACTCTTGGCATAGAACTTTATCTTAACCTTTTCAATGCTTTTTATGCCTTTTTCTAAACCTGAGATAAGATAACTCACTGCAGCAAGTTGTCTTTGCCAGGTTAACTTTGCTACACCTGTACAACAAAACAGGAGTTTAAATAGCTAATTTGAGACATAAGGGAGTCCATATGCCACCATAGTTGTGTGCACAGCTATTTACAACAACCCTGGTGTTGATCATTTGTAATAGTTACCCAGTGAAATTCTGTCAATTTGGTGTTGGATAATAACAAGGTTGTTAATTCAGCACAAAACTGCAGTATAAATTGGGAAATATTCTGACTTCAAAACATAGTATTAAAAAGTAATATACAGAATATTCCACAATATTTAAAAAAACATTAATCAGGTTCAGTTGGTAGGAAATTTACTGTGCAAAAAACATACTAATTATATTGTTGAACATGTTTTAGTTGCAATATAATTTCTCACAATGCCAATGGTAATGGTGAGGCCATCAAAAAATATGATTTCAACTGGACTGTTGCTATAGCCATAGCAACAGATCTAAAATCGCATGAAATCTGGAATTTTGGACAACTGTGGTTGCCAATAGCTATAATGATTGGTGTTTCTTCTCTGCTGACTACAATAATATATTCTTTATTTTCTAATAGATCAGACCACGCCTATCCAAAAAACGGGCAATAAATAATAATACTAATTGTAAATGTGATAACAATGAGCCAAATTACACACAAAAATACTCAACCATCCCACAAACCAAATAATACTAATTATAAATGTTATTGAATATATTAAAATATAATCAAATACAAATTCCTACCCACACAAAACAACATATAAGCACCTAATCCATGATCATAAATACATAACATAAATAGTGCACAAATAAATACATGTTACAGGAACACATAATAGTCAATTTAACTGTAATAGACCAATGAATAGGGTTGACAATCCCAACGTACATTTCGCTATTAACTTCGTCACTGGGAGGCTTTTATTTTATTATATTTTAATATATTCAATAAAATTTATAATTTTAATTATTTGGTTTTTGGGATGGTTGTGTTTTTTGGTGTCTATTAGAACAAGACCAACTCTCTGGAACGTACAGAACATGTTCCAAGCAAACACATTGTAAAACACTGCAGAACAATTCCACAATGCTGGAGAATGATGTTTGGTTCATTGATGGCTTTGATTTAAGTCTAGGACTAATTAATCTCTTAAAAGGAAACGAAGATTGAAAAAACAACACAGTGACTTAAATTAAACTGTAAAATCTTTGGGAAAATTCAGACAAACAGAGCTCATAGGAATAGTGAGGTTCGGAGATGCTGGCTAATTACTTAATCACTTGCATTCGTAAATCGTATTATTGGAAAAGAAATTACTGTAGTGATTAAATTACAGATATTTATCTGCTAATAACCCTGATTAACTACTGATGCTAATCTGTCATCTTGAAAGGCAATATTAACTGCATCAATCTAGGAGAACAATAAACAGCTTTATATGAAAGAAAACTTGTGTGTGTTTAAAATCCAGATGTGAAATGGGAATGTGGAATGTGTTAGATTTGGAAAACAGCTTCTTGGACCAATATTGTTGACTTTTTCAAATTAAGTTGTTTTGGCCCATTAACCTGTTGTCAAGCACAAAGCTGCACTCACTTAATGAACAAGTGCTGGATTATGCAGTGAAAGCAATTTATCTAGTGCTTGTAGAGTAAATAAATAAACCACCACCTTAATTTACAGGCAGAAAGTGATTAGATGAGTAATGAAATGATTGGACACTCAAAGTGTTTAGAAGGTGCTATTCACAGTCTTCCGGAAACACATACTTGTGGAACTAGGCCTAATCTTGGAACAATCAATAGGATTGCTCTATACATAAGCAAGAGATGTAGTAGGAAGGTCAGCTCCTGATGTGCACTTGTCTGGGTGGAATAAATGCAAAATAGGTAGAATAATAGAAATGTCCATGCTTGCAACTGACCATCAATGTAACCATTTTTAATTAGAATTGTTAATGATTAATGTTTTGTGTATGGTACTTGTCACAATAGCTCTGTTTTAACCAAATGAAATATGTTCCATTAGTTAAATGGGTTATTTATGGTAAATAATATGATTGTAACATTTGCTTTACTATTGTCTGAAAAACTCCCAAGGTAGAATATAGTATTTTCCACAATGCAAATGATTTTTAATTGGAAATATGTTTCTAATCAATGGGTATTTGAACTGCCAAACAAAAACATTTTAACATTCAGATTATGGGACTATGGCCATAACAATGTTTGAATTAAACATTTTCATATGAATTAATAATAAAATCATAGATAAATACATTTGGACAGTTATGTATAAAGTGAGCTGCTGGTCTTCGAATTAAAAAAATATATAATAAATATTGAGAAAAACATCTTGACTCCAGTGATCATCTTTTTTTGCTTGTCACAACATCTAGAAGTATTGACAGCACCATGACCTCTTTGGTAATACAGAGAATCACCGGTTTCCTTAGAAACATTAGGATCAGGGGCGAAGCTATAGGGGGTGCAAAAGTAGTATCGCTACCGGGCCCTGTAGCCTGAGGGGGCCCAAAAAGCCCTTCTGCCACATAAGGAGACACCAACATTGTAAATGGCACATGGTAGTCAGGGGGCCCATTTCACTTTTTGCACTAGGGTCAGGAACTTCAAGTTACGCCTCTGATTAGGATTTTATAACGTGAGTGGTTTGTTTTTCTAAATAGTATTTAGTGTATGCCATCTCAAAACTACAAGTCAAAACAGGCCATTTAAATATGTACCATAATGGTTCCAAATTCTCTCTCCCTCCCTCCCCCATAAAACTGCTAGCCACGTCTGTACCTTAACCCCTTCCTGACAGCTAGTTATAAGTTTTTAGCTCTTCATTTTTTTTCCTCCCCGCCATCTAAGAGCCATAACTTTTTTATTTTTCCATCTACATAGGCATATGAGGGATTTTCTTTAGCAGGACAGGTGTACTTTTTAATGCTGCCCTTAACCATACCATAGTATATACTGGGAAACTAAAAAAATTCTAAGTGAGGTAAAATGTGGAAACATTTTTACTTGTGTCATGTTTGTGGGAGTTTTGTTTTTTTATGACGTTCAATAATCAGTATAAATTATGTGTTATCATTATCTGCAGGTTGATGATTCCGACAATACCAAATATGTAGGGTTTTCGTTATGTTTTAGTACTTTTTTTTAAAAAAATAAACATTCTGGGTGACATGTATGAATCTCGCCACGTCGGGGCGCACCTTTCCGCCGGTTTTCCGTCGAAATTTGCACCTGATTTATGTCGGCGCTGGGGCGCGCTCATACATACTATGTAAAGTCCGCCGCGCCTCGCCAGTGTTTGAGGCGCAGTGCGGGGACATGGGCGCAGTGCGGTACTGCGCCTAATATTCGCCGCCAGAGGTAGTGCGCTCATACATGCGGTGTAAAGTCCGCCGCGCCTCACCAGTGTGTGGGGCGCAGTGCGGGGACTGAGGCGCAGTGCGGCGCTGTGCATAAGATTCGCCGTCCGAGGAGGTGCGCTCATACATGCGGGGAAAAGTTCCCTGCGCCTCGCCAGTGTGTGGGGCGCAGTGCAGGACTTAGGCGCTGAAGGGCCTGCGCCGAAGATGTGTTCCGATTGGAGACAGGCTGGAAAACAGCGAGAAATCATTCAATATGTCCGTGCGGAGTATGAATCAAAAAATCGCCTTTATAAAGGAGGAAAACATTGTCAGAAAAAGAACTCAAACCAAAAAAATACAAAACACATAAAAAAAAATCACTTTCCAAAAATCTAGAACCGCGCAATATCAAGAATTAGGATATTGGAAATTGCCGGGAAATACAGTAATTCAAATTCTGAAAGCTATTCTCATTGGTCGGCATAAACCAGTCAGAATAGGAGCGACAGTGACCCATTATAACCTATGGAGAACTATTGACCAATCAGAATCAAAGGCGGGACAGTTCAAAATACAGTACAAATGCAGAAAAGAGGTGATTGGTTCAGCTAGTGGGGGCTTGGCTATACCAGCCAATCAGAGCGCGAGCTACTTGTCCCATTGTAGTCTATGGAGAGATCGGCGCAATGCAATCTCCGCTCTCAGCGCCGTGCGGCATGGAGTATGATTAAAAAAAATCATTTTTATTAGGTGGAAAATATTCTTAGATAAAGTGCTGAAACCTTCTATAAACATAAATCAGTTAAATCCCTAACACCGCATTTGTCGCCGAGACCGGTGCAATATCGGGAATTGCAATATAGAGAATTGCCGGGAAATACAGTAATTCAAATTCTGTAAGCGCTTTTCATGGGTCGGCAGAAGCCCGCCAATCAGAGTAGGAGCGACAACAACCCATTATATCCTATGGAGAAGTTTTGACCAATCAAAATCAAAGGCGGGACAGTTCAAAAGACAGTAAAAATACAGAAAAGAGCTGATTAGTTGAGCTAGCGGTGACTTGGTTATCTCGGCCAATCAGAGCGCGAGCTACTTCTCCCATTGTAGTCTATGAAGAGATCGGCGCAATGCAATCTCGGCGCTCAGCGCCGTGCGGCATGGAGTATGAATAAAAAACTCATTTTTATTAAGTGTAAAACATTATCAGATAACGCGCTGAAACCTTCTATAATAATAAATCAGTTAACTCCCTAACAACGCATTTGTAGCCGAGACCGGCGCTACATAAGGAATTGCAATATAGAGAATTGCCGGGAAATACAGTAATTCAAATTGTTTAAGCTCTTCTGATTGGTCGGCATAAACCAGCCAATCAGAATAGGAGCGACAGTGGCCCATTATATCCTATGGAGGAGTATTGACCAATCAGAATAGGAGCGACAGGGACCCATTCTAACCTATGGAGAAATATTGACCAATCATATTCAAAGGCGGGACATTTCAAAATACAGTAAAAATGTAGAAAAGAGCTGATTGGTTGAGCTAGCGGGGGCTCGTCCAGCTTAGCCAATCAGAGCGTGAGCTACTTTCTCATAGAGTTCTATGGGGAAAAGAAATTCCGAGCGAGCTCTGTGATTGGCTAACTTAAAAGAGGCGCGGTTATTTGGACCAATGGGAGAGCGAGCGACGCTCCTATGGGTTTTCTAATGCAATCGGGAATACAACTGTACATGGCCGAAATCAAATGATAAGAGTAAAGAAGTTGTACTGATCTGTATATAAAATGATCAATAATATTGGGGGAATGAAAAAAAATATTTATTCAATAAAATCAGGTTTATTTCTTTATTTTCGTTAGCCACTGATCAATAGTATGGGTGTAACAAAAATAAAGAAATAAACATGATTTTATTGAATTATTTTTTTTTTTCTTTACCCCAATATTATTGTTCATTTTATATACACATCGGTACAACTTCTGTACTCTTATCATTTGATTTCGGCCATGTACAGTTGTATTCCTGATTGCATTAGAAAACCCATAAGAGCGTCGCTCGCTCTCCCATTGGTCCAAATAACGGCGCCTCTTTTAAGTTAGCCAATCACAGAGCTCACCCGGAATTTCGTTTCCCCATAGAACTCTATGAGAAAGTAGCTCGCGCTCTGATTGGCTAAGCTCGACGAGCCCCCGCTAGCTCAACCAATCAGCTCTTTTCTGCCTTTTTACTGTATTTTGAACTGTCCCGCCTTTGAATATGATTGGTCAATATTTCTCCATAGGTTAGAATGGGTCCCTGTCGCTCCTATTCTGATTGGTCAATACTCCTCCATAGGATATAATGGGCCACTGTCGCTTCTATTCTGATTGGCTGGTTTATGCCGACCAATCAGAAGAGCTTAAACAATTTGAATTACTGTATTTCCCGGCAATTCTCTATATTGCAATTGCTTATGTAGCGCCGGTCTCGGCCACCAACGCGTTGTTCGGGATTTAACTGATTTATTTTTATAGAAGGTTTCAGCTCGTTATCTGATAATGTTTTACACTTAATTAAAATGAGTTTTTTATTCATACTCCATGCCGCACGGCGCTGAGAGCGGAGATTTCATTGCGCCGATCTCTCCATAGACTACAATGGGACAAGTAGCTCGCGCTCTGATTGGCTGGGATAGCCAAGCCCCCGCTAGCTCAGCCAATCAGCTCTTTTCTGCATTTTTACTGTATTTTGAACTGTCCCGCCTTTGATTTTGATTGGTTCAAACTTCTCCATAGGCTATAATGGGTCCCTGTCGCTCCTATTCTGATTGGCCGAGATAGCCAAGCCCCCGCTAGCTCAACCAATCAGCTCTATTCTGCATTTGTACTGTATTTTGAACTATCCCGCCGTTGATTCTGATTGGTCAATAGTTCTCCATAGGTTTTAATTGTTCACTGTCGCTCCTATTCTGATTGGCCGGTTTATGCCGACCAATCAGAATAGCTTTCAGAATTTGAATTACTGTATTTCCCGGCAAGTTCCAATATCCTAATTCTTGATATTACGTCGTTCTAGATTTTTGGAAAGTGATTTTTTTTTTATGTATTTTTTCTTTTTGAGGTTTGAGCTCTTTTCTGAGAATATTTTCCTCCTTTATAAAGGCGATTTTTTCGGAATCATACTCCATGCTGCACGGAGCTGAGCGCCGAGATTTCTGATACGATTTTCTATGTTTCCTCGCATGTTCCGTTCTCGCTTCACTTCGCCTCCGCCGGAGCATTTAGACCAGAATCAACCAGGTCTGCCTGTCGTAGCTGCCGAGCGCTGCATTGCGCCGCACTTTGCCGACTCGCGATCGTACATGCCTCGGAGTTTTCGAGCGCACCCATTGCACGCCCCTTCATGTGAGGCGCAGCCGAAAGTGGCGAACGCTGCGCCTAACACCGCATCCCTGCGTCCGACAGCGGATTCAGGCTGGTGAGGAGCAGGTTACGCCAAAAAACAGGCGTAAAGCCCGATCATACATGTCGCCCTTTATGTTTATAAAATTTGTGCTGTAGTGCTATTTTCTGCGACCAATAACTTTTTTGTTTTTCCACCTTTAGACCTGAGTGAGAGAGCATTTTTTACAGGGTGAATTGTAGTTTTGGTACCATATTGGGACACATGCAACTTTTAGATCACTTTTTATCCAATTTTTAGGGGAAGTAAAATGACCGAAAAACTGCAATTTTGGTGTTTGGAATTTGTTTTCTACGGCGTTCAGCGGATGGGATAAATGATGTTATATTATAACAGAGCAGTCTTTTATGGATGCAGCATTATCCATTATGTGTAACTTTTTATTTTCTCTCATTTTCTTATCTGGAAAGTAGCAAAAGGAGCGTGATTTGAACTGTTAGTATTTTTTTTAATACTTTTAAAACATTTTTTTTTACTTTGACATTTCGTCCCCCTAGAGTGCTTGACCACTAGAGGGCTTATCACTTGTTCACCATTCTGCATTATAAATATAATGCAAAAGGGTGTACCAAGATGGTTCTATTACTTCCTGCTTGGGGCGGTTATAGAAGTCTTCATTAGGCTTCTAGCTGTCATGGTAATGCATTAGCCCCCTCAATTATGCTGTTTAAGCAGCATGGTTAAACAGACGCAAAGCTCTGTGATATATAGGGTTATATGATATAGGGAGAGAAGCTGAACTCTGTGATATATAGGGTTATATGAAAGAGATAAGAATCTGAGCTCTGTGATATATAGGTTATATGATAGAGGAGAGGAGCTGAGCTCTGTGATATAAAGAGTTATATGATATAGGGAGAGAAGCTGAACTCTGTGATATATAGGGTTATATGATAGAGGAGAGAAGCTTAGTTCTGAGATATATAGGGTTATATGATAGAGGAAAAAAGCCAAGCCCTGTGATATATAGTATTATATGATAGAGGAGAGAAGCTGAGATCTGTGACATATAGGGTTATATGATAGAGGGAGAGTAGCTGAGCTCTGTGATATATAGGGTTATATGATAGAGGAAGAAAAGCTGAGCTCTGTGACATATAGAGTTATATGATAGAGGAGAGAAGCTGAGCTCTGTGATATATAGAGTTATATGATAGAGGAGAAAAGCTGAGCTCTGTGAGTCAACCATCACTCCAGTGTTCCAATGGTACATTGTGTTTGCTAATTGTGTAAGAAAGCTATTGGATATTGTGAACACCCTTGAAAACCCTTGTGCAAGTATGTTAGCACAGCTGAAAACAGTTTTGCTGATTAGAGAAGCTATAAAATTGACCTTCCTTTGAGCTAGTTGAGAATCTGGAGCATTACATGTGTTGGTTTGATTAAACTCGCAAAATGGCCAGAAAAAGAGAACTTTCATGTGAAACTCGACAGTCTATTCTTGTGCGATGAGAGAGATGAAGGCTATTCCATGCGAGAAATTGCCAAGAAACTGAAGATTTCCTACAACAGTGTGTACTACTCCCTTCAGAGGAGAGCACAAACAGGCTCTAACCAGAGTAGAAAGAGAAGTGGGAGGGCCCGCTGCACAACTGAGCAACAAGACAAGTACATTAGAGTATCTAGTTTGAGAAATCGACGCCTCACAGGTCCTCAAATGACAGCTTCATTAAATAGTACCCGCAAAACGCTAGTTTCAACGTCTACAGTGAAGAGGCGACTCTGAGATGTTAGCCTTCAGGGCAGAGTGGTAAAGAAAAAGACATATCTGAGACTGGTTAATAAAAGGAAAAGATTAATATGGGCCAAAGAACACAGACATTGGACACAGGGATATTGGAAAAAAGTGTCATGGACAGACGAATCGAAGTTTGAGGTGTTTGGATCACACAGAAGAACATTTGTGAGACGCAGAACAACTGAAAAGATGTTGGAAGAGTGCCTGACGCCATCTGTCAAGCATGGTGGAAGTAGAATCCAAACAGCAATGAAGCAAAATAAGGCGGTACTGTTCCCGTAGCTCGGCTCCCCAACACATGTATTCCTACCACGATTAACCATTTACAGCAATATATCAATGGTGGTGCTCAGCTCTGGGAGAGAGAGAGTCCTCGCAATATTCCATAAGAAGAAGCAAATATGAGCGGCACTCACCAATCTTCCTTTTTCTTTAATCTTTATTCCGTTAAGACATCAGGAAACAAGCACATACAATGGCCTACGGCCGTTTCGCGTGTTACAACGCTTTCTCAAGGCATGATGGGAGACAGCACAGCTGTGCCATTTAACTCTCCCTAGGTACCCTTTCACTCCCGGTACCTTTTAGCACAAATCACAAACAACAATAAAAACGTTCATAAAAACACTGACAAATCATTTCTCTCATTAAGCCCTAACGGACTCAAAGCCTCTGTTTTTAAAATCCATCTTGATTCACACTGTAGTAATTTAGTATGTTTGTCAATTTTGACATCATTTCCACTAATCCGTTCAATACCAGCAAAATGAATACAGGATGTGTCTCCTCCGTGTTCACTACGAATATGGTTTATTAAATGCGGTACCCCTTTACCTGATTTAACTGAGTATATATGTTCTTTTATTCTTTTATATAAAGGTCGAATTGTCTTCCCAATATAGTAATAATTACAATCACACCATAGTGCATATACAACATAATTAGACTTACATGTGATGAAATCTTTTACTATATGTTGAACTGATCCTAGATTAATATTATTTTTCGTTATCATTTTTGAGCATAGGGAACAATTACCGCATCTGTGATTACCCGTAGGTGCTATATCAGAAAACCAATTTTTCTGTACTTTCTTGTCCTGAAATTTACCTTTAACCAATTTATCTTTAAGATTTTTACATCTTCTAAAGGATATTATAGGGGGATGAGCTGTTCTATCCTGAAGGTCACTATCTGCAGAGAGGATATGCCAATGTTTTCTCACTGTATTTCTCACAAGACTAGCAAGGCTGCTATATTCAAAAGAAAAGACAAACCTCTCGGTCTGAACCCTCCTCTTTCTATTATACAACACTTGTTTTCGATCCTTTTGCACTACTTTATTAAATGCTTTTGAGATCAACTCCTCATCATAGCCTCTTGATCTTAATCTATCCATAAATTCCACTGATTGTACCACAAAATCACTGTAATCACTGTTATTCCGTCTTAATCTTAAAAACTGCCCGTATGGAAGAGATTTTTTGATATGTAAAGGGTGAAAACTATTGCCATGAAGTAACGAATTAGTGGCATTTGGTTTCCTATATCCTTTGGTTTTTAGTCCCTCTTCTTTTAATTCAATTTCCACATCCAGGTACACAATTTGACTTCCCCCAAAAGTAGCTGTAAAGGTCATGTTTAGATCATTAACATTTATGTACTGTACAAATTCGTTAAATTGGGACTCAGAACCTGACCATATTATCAGCACATCGTCGATAAATCTCGACCAGTGCTGTATATATTTTGAATATGGATTTTTCACATTATAAATATATTGTTCTTCCCAGTACGCTAAAAAGATATTCGCGAATGTGGGCGCAACTGGCGTACCCATCGCGGTACCAGTACACTGTATGTACCATTGATCATTAAAGCAAAATGTATTATGCTCCAATATAAATCTCAACAATTCACAAAGATAATCCACATGATCTAATTTTTTATTTGATCTGAGCAAAAACGACCTAATGGCTCTAATACCATCTTGATGTAAAATCCTGGTATACAGGCTGACAACATCGATCGTTGCCAGGCTGCATCCTTTATGATTTTCCATTGGATCTTTTAATAATTGCCTATAAGTTGTTTGTTCATTCATAAAGGATGCTTACATACACTTCTTCAAAAAGGTGTGCAGAATAAATATATTTCACAACATTTAGCAGATAAATTGTTCCTAAAAAGGTATCCAGACCATATTGGTATTTTTTACCCAAAGTTCATAAAAGCCTGGACCAGCCACCAGGTCGCCCAATAGTCGCTAGTAAGGGGTCTATTACAGAACCCATCTCACAATACTTAGAGTGGGCTCTCAGACCATTACTTTCTAATGTACCGTCATTTTTATTAGACACTAAAACTTTGCTCCAAAATTTGGATAGGATGAATATTAGTCCTGGTTGCAGCCTGGCAACGATCGATGTTGTCAGCCTGTATACCAGGATTTTACATCAAGATGGCATTAGAGCCATTAGGTCGTTTTTGCTCAGATCAAATAAAAAATTAGATCATGTGGATTATCTTTGTGAATTGTTGAGATTTATATTGGAGCATAATACATTTTGCTTTAATGATCAATGGTACATACAGTGTATTGGTACCGCGATGGGTACGCCAGTTGCGCCCACATTCGCGAATATCTTTTTAGCGTACTGGGAAGAACAATATATTTATAATGTGAAAAATCCATATTCAAAATATATACAGCACTGGTCGAGATTTATCGACGATGTGCTGATAATATGGTCAGGTTCTGAGTCCCAATTTAACGAATTTGTACAGTACATAAATGTTACCAAAAATTGTGTACCTGGATGTGGAAATTGAATTAAAAGAAGAGGGACTAAAAACCAAAGGATATAGGAAACCAAATGCCACTAATTCGTTGCTTCATGGCAATAGTTTTTACCCTTTACATATCAAAAATCTCTTCCATACGGGCAGTTTTTAAGATTAAGACGGAATAACAGTGATTACACTGATTTTGTGGTACAATCAGTGGAACTTATGGATAGATTAAGATCAAGAGGCTATGATGAGGAGTTGATCTCAAAAGCATTTAATAAAGTAGTGCAAAAGGATCAAAAACAAGTGTTGTATAATAGAAAGAGGAGGGTTCAGACCGAGAGGTTTGTCTTTTCTTTTGAATATAGCAGCCTTGCTAGTCTTGTGAGAAATACAGTGAGAAAACATTGGCATATCCTCTCTGCAGATAGTGACCTTCAGGATAGAACAGCTCATCCCCCTATAATATCCTTTAGAAGATGTAAAAATCTTAAAGATAAATTGGTTAAAGGTAAATTTCAGGACAAGAAAGTACAGAAAAATTGGTTTTCTGATATAGCACCTACGGGTAATCACAGATGCGGTAATTGTTCCCTATGCTCAAAAATGATAACGAAAAATAATATTAATCTAGGATCAGTTCAACATATAGTAAAAGATTTCATCACATGTAAGTCTAATTATGTTGTATATGCACTATGGTGTGATTGTAATTATTACTATATTGGAAAGACAATTCGACCTTTATATAAAAGAATAAAAGAACATATATATTCAGTTAAATCAGGTAAAGGGGTACCGCATTTAATAAACCATATTCGTAGTGAACACGGAGGAGACACATCCTGTATTCATTTTGCTGGTATTGAACGGATTAGTGGAAATGATGTCAAAATTGACAAACATACTAAATTACTACAGTGTGAATCAAGATGGATTTTAAAAACAGAGGCTTTGGGTCCGTTAGGGCTTAATGAGAGAAATGATTTGTCAGTGTTTTTATGAATGTTTTTATTGTTGTTTGTGATTTGTGCTAAAAGGTACCAGGAGTGAAAGGGTACCTAGGGAGAGTTAAATGGCACAGCTGTGCTGTCTCCCATCATGCCTTGAGAAAGCGTTGTAACACGCGAAACGGCCGTAGGCCATTGTATGTGCTTGTTTCCTGATGTCTTAACGGAATAAAGATTAAAGAAAAAGGGAGATTGGTGAGTGCCGCTCATATTTGCTTCTTCTTATGGAACATGGTGGAAGTAGTGTGATGGTCTGTGGTTGCTTTGGTGCTGGTTAAGTGGGATATTTGTACAAAGTAAAAGGAATTTTGAATAAGGAAGTCTATCACTCCATCTTGCAACACCATGCCATACCCTGTGGACAGCGCTTGATTGGAGCCAATTTCATCCTGCAACAGGACAATAACCCAAAGCACACCTCCAAATTAGGCAAGAACTATTTAGGGAAGAAGCAGGAAACTGGTATTCTATCTATAATGGAGTGGCCAGCGCAGTCACCAGATCTCAACCCCATTGAGCTGTTGTGGGAGCAGCTTGACCGTATGGTACGCAAAAAGTGCCCATCAAGTCAATTCAACTTGTGGGGAGGGGTTCTGGAAGCATGAGGTGAAATTTCTCCAGATGACCTCACCAAATTAACAGCTAGAATGCAGGTCTGCAATGCTGTAATTGCTGCAAAGGGAACATTCTTTGATGAAAGCATAGTTTGAAGTATAAAATTATTATTTCAAATAAAAATCATTATTTCTAACCATGTCAATGTCTAGATTATATTTCTATTCATTTTGCAACTCATTTGATAAATAAAAGGATGAGTTTTCATGGAAAACACAAAATTGTCTGGGTCACCCCAAATGTTTGAACGGTGTTGTAGGTTATATGATAGAGGAGAGAAGCTGAGCTCTATAGAGTTATATGATAGAAGGAGAGGAGCTGAGCTCTGTGATATATAGAGTTATATGATAGAGGAGAGAAGCTAAGTTCTGTGATATATAGTGTTATATGATAAAGGGAGAGAAGATGAACTCTGTGATATATACACATGGTTTCATTTGTTTCTTTTCTTCTCTTTTGCCTCCTTATTCATCAGTTAAACTTTCTGGTTGTTGGAGTGTCACTAGGTCTCCTGCAGCTATTTCCTATAAGTCCCTGAATCCCTTGCAGTTACAATATAGGACTTCTCTGCACCTGCCCGCTAATCCTCCTAGCACTGTTCATTATCATTCTCAGACATGTACACCTCATGCCTCCTGCATCACTGCTCCAGTTCACTCCCTGGTATCCTGCAGCAGGCTGTGTGTAGTACAGTCACCAATCAGTTTGTAACATGGTAAAAAGACATTCTTTCCTCATCCCATAATTTATGTAATACATGTACAAATGTATATAATTTGGTTTATATATTTCTATGTATGTGCTGTACATCCCCCACAGAAGGTACACAGCTATTCCATCATTGCAACTGATTGCTGTGGGGAATGTGACATCACCCAGCTTTCATGTGCACTGCATAGCCTATGTAGCATACAAGAAAGGTAGATGATGTCACATCCCCCAGAGCAATCCATTTTTGATCGTGGGAAAACTGTTTACCTGCTGTTGGGGATATGCCATTTTGGACTGGTAGCGAGGGTCCAATATGGTGGAGAGACAGAAGTCATCCCTCTGCCGGATGGTGACTATTCAGCTGTCACTAGCCAGGCAAATCAGCATACTGCGGGCCATCTGCACAAGTAACTCCAAGGGACTCTCTGCCTCCATCTCCACTGTATACTGCCATGGTGCTTGCGGGTCATCTGCCTCGTCTTCCTCATCTCCATCTACGTCCTACAGCTGCTCCTGCTCCTCCTCTCCTGTCACCTCATTTCACCAGACAATGCTTCTGCTCCAATGTCCTCCTCCTCCTCCAGTTCAGACTCATGTGGCCGCGAGATGTAGTCGCCACTAGTGATGAGCGATTACGTCGACTATCGTCATCGGGTCGATAGTCGATATAGTCAATTATCAAGACGATTTCCGATAGTCGATAATAGATTATCGCCGATGACCATTAAAGTCTATGGGAGAGGAACAACACCTTCATTCTTACACCCAAACAGGGCTGGAGAAGCTGGAATTAACATCCACAACAGTCAAATGGATACGTGCTACATCTTAGACACAACACTTAGGTTATAAAAGCCACAGAAAAAAAGTCACAGACCATTCACTATCCCTGTCTTGTACCACAGCATGACCATTAAACCTGCATGACCCCCAGATTTAAAAACTGACGGAAAAAGGAGTCTTTCAACCACCATTTTAGTTTCACTGGACATAGACTATCCCTGTCCTGGGCCACAGCATGAGCCCCAAACCTGCATGACCCCAGATTAAAAAGTGCCGGAAAAAGGAGTCTTTCAACCACCATTTTAGTTTCACTGGACATAGACTATTCCTGTCCTGGGCAACAGCATAAGCCCCAAACCTGCATGACCCCCAGATTAAAAAGTGCCGGAAAAAGGAGTCTTTCAACATATTTGTGAAGGGCTGGTACTTCCTTTTTGGAAAAGAAATTACGGCTTGGAACTCTCCACCTCAGCTCGGCACAGGCCATTAATTCTCTGAACGGTGCAGAGTCCACCATTTGGAAAGGGAAGGACTGCAGTACCAACAACTTGGACAGGAGCACGGTCAGCTTCTGCACCTTAGGATGGTTGGACGCATACTGTTGTCTCTTTGCAATCGCCTCGCTGAACGACTGCTTGAGCCATGAGTAGAGAGGAGCAGAAGCTTCAGGACCGGGAGATGATGTCAAAGAGAAAAAGCTCCCTTCTGCAGAGGTGGTGGAGCCTTGACTGGCTGCAATGGCATGCATGCCACTGTGCGCTGCTTCTGCTGCGGCGGCGGCAGGATGGACCACCACATCTGAGCCACGGTTCTCCCAGGCCAACGGATGGTGACGCTGCATGTGTTGACGCAGGGCCGTGGTGCCAACGTTAGCTCCCTGGCCACGCTTCACTTTCTGCCCACAGATTCTACATATCTGATTTTATCGCCAACGCCGCTGCCTCGCTGAGGCCCTGTGCCGCTACTTTCTTGGACCTGCGAAGCGGGTTTTCTACCTCGTGGCCGCTTGGCTACTGACCTCACACTGCTGCTACCATGCTCACTCACAGCCACACAACCCACTTGCTGGCTGCACCGCTGTCTGACATGCAAGCTGACGCCCTCTTCTCCTGACGATGATGAAGCCCTTGCTTCACCCGGCTCCCAAGTGCGGTCGGCTACACCATCATCGATTTGTGTTTCATCATCACTGCTGTCCTCATCACCGGTCTTGGTATGCAGAGGCTGACCCCTCACAACATGACCTCCCATGCCACTCTCCACATCTATACTTTGCCGCCTACTGCAAGAAGCAGGGGATATTGGCCCCATTTCTTCGCTGCCAAGTAGCTGCTGACTTTCCTCCTCAAATTGATCATCCTCGCTTTATAGTGACGCTGAGCCCAGACCACATAGTTGATCTCTGGCTGGGACAGAGGTGGGTTGAGGACAGGTGAGGGCCGCTGACCCACTCCCGGGCCATGCCAACTAAGGGTTGTGTCTGACATTCCCACCGACTCTTGGCTGGGGTTGTCAGATGTCATCTGGGAGGAAGTGGATGACCTAGTCAACCAATCAAGAACCCTTGGGTTGCTGGTCAACACACGGCCACTAGATGACACCGGCAGTTCTGGCCTCACCGAGTGACCCCTGCTGCGACGTCCCCTTACTGTGCTGCGACCTGGGCCTGCTCCAGGAATGTTTGTGCCACTGCCACTCGCATGTGAAGAGCCTGCCACCTCTCTGCCTGACATACAGTTTGTTCTAAAATTTACAGACTCTGTTTAATGATGATATCTGTATATGATAAATACACACCCTGTATTTGAGTCCAAATGAACCCACTAAAGCTTGGGTAACCCTTGGATATAAACTGCACTCCAGAAATGGCCAGGAAAAATGTACTTGTATGTGCCGTTTAAAAACACTGTGTATTTTACTGAATATAAAAGCACAAACAGGCTTAATTAACCTTCGGATATGAATTATGGTACAGCCAAAATTTCTTCTTTGGCATTGAAAAACAAAGTTCCTTTTACTGAGTACAACTGCAGAAAAATACTTAGTTAACCCTTCGATGTAAATTGCACTAAAGAAATGTGCTGCCAAAAATTATCAGATTTGTAGCATGTTAAAACGGTATGTATTTTACGGAGCACAACGACAGAAAAACTCGTAATTAACCTTCGGATATGAATTATGCTACAGCCAAAATTTCTTCTTTGGCGTTGAAAAACAACGTTTCTTTTACTGAGTACAACTGCAGAAAAATACTTAGTTAACCCTTGGATGTAAATTGCGCAAATGAAATGTGCTGCCAAAAATTACCAGGTTTGTAGCATGTTAAAACGACGTGTATTTTACGGAGCACAACAGCAGAAAAACTCGTAATTAACAATCGGATATGAATTATGCTACAGCCAAAATTTCTTCTTTGGCGTTGAAAAACAACGTTTCTTTTACTGAGTACAACTGCAGAAAAATACTTAGTTAACCCTTGGATGTAAATTGCGCAAAAGAAATGTGCTGCCAAAAATTACCAGCTTTGTAGCGTGTTAAAACGGCGTGTATTTTACGGAGCACAACAGCAGAAAAACTTGTAATTAACCTTCGGATATGAATTATGCTACAGCCAAAATTTCTTCTTTGGCGTTGAAAAACAGCGTTTCTTTTAGTGACCACAGCAGCAGAAAACTGCTTAATTAAACCCCTGGATCTAAATTGCGCAATAGAAATGAGCAACCAAAAATTAAGTGGTATTTGGAATGTAAAAAAACTGTTTCTTTAACTGAATACAACAGCAACAGGCTTAGATAACCCTTGGATATTCAATGTGCTCAAGAACTGAGCAGATAGCATTAAAATGTATATGCAGCTGAATTGGACGCACACTGGACTTCAATTCCAATACCCCACAAAATCAAAATTAGAACGTAAGAGAAGCAGTCTCTGAGACAAGCTGCGACACCCCCTCCAAAAAAAAAAAAATCGCTGTATCAAAGTTAGTTCTTTAGTATGAGATATCAGCAGCAGCATCAGCAGCTTCACAGCACAGTGAGAGCAGTGTGAACTGCCAGCGTCGCGCCCGGACTTATATAGTGCGGTGACGTCACAGAATCCCGCCGGTCTCTGATTGGCTTCATCTCTGCACATGTCATTTAGGTTACGCCTTTCTTCCTCCCAAACTTCTTTGCCCCATGTAACGCAATGTGCTCGCAGCCATTTTATCAATTAAAAATACGCTTCGTTCCCGCGAATCACCCCAAACTTCGACTTCGTTCAGAATCGACGTTTTCCTGAAATTCTAAACGGATTCCACTTCGTCAGAATCGATTCGCCCATCTCTAGTGATGAGCCATTATTGACACACATGAAAACTTTCTAGGTCTAAAACTCAATTTGTTGCCCATAGCAAGCAATCAGAGTGGCCCTTTCATTTCATATAGTGTTCTGGAGAAATGAGAGAGGCACTCTTATTTATTGCTATGGGAAACAGCTACTGTTCTATTGCTTTCTCTCTTCCATTCATTATCTGTCTTTAATGTAATACTGTAAGTCTTGGTCAAAATGTTTTTTACCAATTCCTTTGCCTTTGCCTAAACAGAAAAAAAACATTTTTAGTGACTTTTTAATGGATAAATTAATTTAGAAAATTTACATTAGTCAATAACTAAACATCATGAACAAGCTCACACATGTTGAGGTTTTATATGCATTTTAGGGAAGATAAGTTGGATCTTATTTAAAGAGTCTATCACCAGTTTTAGCCTTCATTCTACACCCACCTCCCACCCTTAAAGAGCTGCCATCAATGGACTGGTAACCAAGTTTTAATATAATTAGATTGGTGTTCATTGTACAAGCACAACTGAGACGATAAAATTGTATTTATGTACCAGATGTATACTAATTAGATGCCAACTGTTCACTGGGTGCTGGTCAAGCTGGAATTTATCCTAAGGGGCTATCAGTCAACCCTTTCATTTCAACTCCTATTGGTCTTGACAAACTTTTCCAGCATTTCCCTACATGGTTCTAGATGCCATCCAAAACCAAGGTATGTGCTGCTAAAAAAAAGTAACAACCAGAGGAGGGTTTACTTGAGAAACCTCAGGACATCATCTACACATGTGATGCAAAAGAAAGTAGTCTTTGAGATTTTCTTCTATGTCTAATTGCTGGTTTTGGACTCCTGATCATTGTTTTTATGTTAGCTCGGTTTTATCCATTATGTAAATATTGTTATATACCTCTTACACAATTCTATATGAGATGGTGATGAATTGAAGATTATAGCTGGTTGTCTGAAGAAGTGGATTTTATAATGCGTTGTTTATGTGCAACTGAATCTTAACATGTCCAATCCTTTTGTTTTATTATTATTATTAACATTTATGAATACAATAATAACAATGAATGACTTATAACTGGTACAGAGGGAGAGAGGACCCTGCCCGCGAAGGCTTACAATCTATAATGAGGAGGGAAGAGACAGGAGGAAAGGGGTAGACATGTTTGTGGGCTAGTACAGTGGCAGCAGGGTTATTGTAGGTTATAGGCAATCCTGAAGAAGTGGGTTTTCAGGTTGCTTTTGAAACTGGTAAGAGTGGAAGAGAGTCTGATATTTTGGGGCAGTGCATTCCAGAGTGTGGGGGAAGCACGAGAGAAGTCTTGGATATGGTTATGTGAGGAACTGATAAGAGGAGAGCAGAGAAGAAGGTCCTGTGAGGAGCAGAGATTGCATGAGGGGAGGTATCTGGAGATTAGGGCAGAGATGTATGGAGGGGAGAGGTTATGGAGAGCCTTGTAGGTCAGGGTTAGCAACTTAAAATGAATTCGCTGGGCAATTGATAGCCAGTGAAGGGATTGACAGAGGGGAGAGGCAGAGGAGTAGCGAGGAGAGAGGTGGATAAGACGGGCATCAGAGTTGAGAATGGTTTGAAGGGGAGCAAGAGTGCTAGATGGGAGGCCACAAAGAAGGATGTTGCAGTAGTTGAGGCGGGAGATGACAAGGGCATGGACGAGCATTTTTGTGGTCTCGAAGTTGAGGAACGAACGGATGCGAGAGATGTTTTTCAGGTGGAAGCTGCAGGCAAAGGTGAGGTTTTGGATGTGTGGTTTGAAGGACAGAGCGGAGTCGAGGATTACCCCAAAGCAGCGGACTTGCGGAACAGGTGAGAGTGTACAGCCATTGACAGTGATAGAGAGATCAGATGAATTCTGTTTTCTCCACATTTATTTTTAGGAGACGGGAGGAGAAAAAAGGAGGAAATGGACGATAGACAGTCAGGGACTTGGGAGAATAGAGAGGTGACATCTGGGCCGGAGATGTAGAGTTGGGTGTCATCAGCATACAGGTGGTAATGAAAGCCATGAGAAGCTATGAGTTGACCCAGACCAAGAGTGTAGATTGAAAAGCGTAAAGGACCCAGGACTGACCCCTGGGGGACGCCAACAGAGAGTGGCCGGTTTTATTCATTCAACACATATCTGCCAAGCTACACATGCAAGTTAGGCCTGGTTCACATTGACATTCAAGGTTCTGTTTGGAATCTCGGTCAGGAATGATGGAAAAAATACTGCAGCAAGATGTGCTATTTTTACATAAAAATTATAGACACCCCAGCTGAACTAAAACTGGCCCATTGTAGTCAATGGGGTCCGTCAGACACCATTGGTGTCCTTTGTGAAACGCGTCCGTTTGCACCTCTGCAATGGAGGTTCCAAAATAAATTTCCGATGCAGATGTGAACCAGGCTTAAGATGTCTAAAGTGTATGGAAAGGTTTGTAAGTATAGATTTGGATGTCTAATGTAACAAAAAAGAATTCAAACATGTTAAAGGGATGTCCTCACCATGCTGTTTCACAGAGCCTGCTCTTCACAGCCAGCTTCAGGCTCTCACTTTCTGGTTGCAGAAAATATATGGTTATGCACACCGGGGGGATGTGGGTGCTATGTGTGGAAATGTCAGACGACCAATCGTTCAATAGTAGAGATGTCCACAGCACACCACTAACTTGAGAATAGCGTGATTTATTTACAAAGTATATTATACAAGGGGTACTGGATAGAGATCCACAATGCTGCATAATAATAACATCAAATGCAAGATATCAGGCCGGCGGCCTCACCAATCTTCCCACTACTCCTCCCCACCTACTGCCGTCTCTCTCTTATTGTATTGCTACTGCACTACATTGGTTCTTGTATACAACTCTTCTTAGAGATGTCGTTTTGACAAAGGCATTAGCCAAAACATCAACGCACCTTAAAATCTTGCATTTGACACTTGTATACCTGATGTTATCATTGTGCAGTATTATGGATCTCTATCGAGTACCCCTTGTATAATACACTTTGTAAATAAATCATGCTATTGTCAAGTTAGTGGTGTGTCGTGGACATCTCTACTATTGAACTCACTTTCTGGTTGGACTGTGGGGGGTTCTACAGCAGTGACTGGCATATTAGCTCTGCTATTCCTAGCTGAGTCTGTTAGAGGGATATTGCTAACAGAAGGAGAAGGCTACAGAACTCTAAGGGTTTAAAGTTTTTCCGTAATATAAATATAAGCTCCTGTGCTGGAGATAACACATATAAGAGAGTGATGACACCATGGTTGGCCACGACAGCTGGAGCAATGAGAGAAGAGAAAGATGGTCACTAACCTAAGAAAGCTTGTGTACACAAATGGAAGAATAAGAACTGCTCCAACTCTGAAAGAAAGCAAAATCAGAACAGCAATGTATTTAGTAACAGTCTTTATTTACCCTTGCCTACATGTTTAAAGCTAATCATTGTGTTAAGAAAACCCCTTTAAGTTTTAGGTATGTGAGACTGGATAGTGTGAAGTGATTTGCTCCACTTTCATAGGGGAGCATATTTTAACTCCATAAACAAGAGGAGCTCTGTTTTTTTCATTTATGAACTGAGGACACATCTAGGAGCATGTATGGCAGTAGTATCACTTGGATTTAGCAATAAGGATATTGTTCACAGCCCTGGCTAAAGGGGTGTTCCCATCTCAGACATTTAGGACATCTCAACAGGAAAGGTAGGTATGAACAAGTTTTCAATCTCTGAATGTATACATAAATAATAAATAATTTCATCTACTGACAGCAAACAGGTCTTGGATATACGAAATTGAAGCATAAAGCATATAGCAAAGTTGTATGTCTTATTATTTATACAGTAATTAACCTTTATTTGCATGAATATGAAAAACAATACTTCCATCGAATCATTTATTCCATTTATTGCAAACTTTAAAAGTATGAGGTCCGATGTGAATGACAGATCATTGTAAAACTATCCAGAATATAATAGCATTTTAAATACAGAAAATACAATCTGCCCATCAAATCACATACTGGTCATCCCATGTATAAAAAATGGTTAACTTGCAAAAAGCATTTTGACTACTAAGTGATAACAAAATTACCAAAAAATAGCAAGCAAAAACCAGAGGAAGTAAAGTAATTAACATCAGATAGATTGCTTTTGCAGTTGATTAGAGGAGCTTCATGGTATCTAGTGATGGCTGCAGGCCTTTTTAGTTTTAAAGAGCATCTGTCACTGCCTTTTGAGTTATAATCAATGATATCTTTCAATATATTATCTTGGGAGCAACAATTAAATTAAGCCGATTGCATTTTTTAATTTCCAACTGTGCCATTTTACCAGGACTATTTAATTAGGTGTGAATGAGTCTTAAGGCTTTGCCTATCTGTGAATTAGTCTATAGAAGTAGGGTGTTGTAAGCTTTTCAATGAGGGCTTTAACCAATCATATTGACTGTATCTGAGGAATCTTAATAAGGTTGACAAATAATGCATTTTAGAAAGGCTGGGCACAGCCATAACCCCTAATGAATAAGGTTTTATGGTCCAGCATTAAGACAGATACAACTCAGAACAGTTAGAGCCTTGGCTGCTTAGGTTAAAGTGATTCTCCAGTTAAAAACATTTGGTTTTATTCACAGTGGACCCTCAAGTTACAATGACCTCAAGAAACAATATTTTAAAACATTACCAATGGATAAACAGGGCATATTGAGTGTGGTTTCAAGATGAAATGTCCCAGACACTGATCAAGTCAATTATAATGAATATTTTGGTTTTAAACATCTGTATTAGTGAAATACATACAGTGGTTGGAGGTCTAATAGCGTCTCACAACACTACAGGACGCTACAACATGGTCTGTATCGCTGTTTACATATGCCAGGATGAGCGTCTCCTTTGGACACAAGGGGCAAGTTGTATGAAGCTCGCCACGTCGGAGCGCAAGTTTTCGAGCGCTCGAACGTGAAAGCTGCGCCTCATCTATGTTGGCGCCTGAGATGCGCTCATACATGCGGTGTAAAGTCTGCCGCGCCTCGCCAGTGTGTGAAGCACAGTGCGGGACTTAGGCGCAGTGCGGGACTGCGCCTAAGTTTCGCCGCCCGAGAAGGAGCACTCATACATGCGGTAAAAAGTCCACCGCGCCTTGCCAGTGTGTGAGGCGCAGTGCGGGACTTAGGCGCAGTGCGGGACAGCGCCTAAGATTAGACGCCCGTGGAGTTGCGCTCATACATGCGGTGAAAAGTTCACCGCGCCTCGCCAGTGTGTGAGGCGCAGTGCAGGGACTTAGGCGCAGAAGGGACAGCGCCTAACATGTATTCCGAATCGGGACAGGCTGGAAATGAGCGAAAAATCATTAAACATGTCCGTGCGGCATGGAGTATGAATCAAAAAAGCGTTTTTATTACGTGTAAAACATTATCAGAAAAAGAGACAAACCTACTAAAAAATATACAAATAAAATCATTTTCCCAAAAAAATCAAGGAACGGCGCAACATCAGGAATTTGGATATTATACGAGCCTCTTGGCTATCAGGCCAATCAGAATAGGAGCGACAGTGACCATTATAACCTATGGAGAAAGTTGGACCAATCAAATGAAAAGGCAGGACAGTTCAAAATACAGTAAAAAAGCAGAAAAGAGCTGATTGGTGAACTAGCGGGGGCTTGGCTTATCCGGGGATATCCCAGTATAGGCGCGACGAAGAACCACTTTAACCTATGGAGCATGATTTAAAAATGTTATCATATTCAAATATTATCTGAAAAGGTTAGACAGTCTAAAAATATCAGTAAAGTGCTAAAAGCGTTTGGTTGAGCTAGCGGGGGCTTGGCATTCGGAATTCGAATGGGAAAAGCGAAACAGTACCATTAAACCTTGGAGAAGTATGGAAAATCAGTAAAAAAGGCGAGACTTTCAAAATAAGAAAAAAAAGCAAAAAAGGCTGTTGGCTGAGTAGGGGGGCTTGGCTATCTAAATCAGAGCGCGAGTACTTTGCCCCTTTGTAGTCTATGGCCAGATCGGGGGGCATGAAATCTAGCTTCGGGCCCCCGTGCGGCATGGAGAGTTTAAAAAAAAGTTTTTTTTAGGTGTAATATTATTAAAAAAAAGAGCTTAAAACCTTCTAAAAACATAAATAAATCAAATCCCCTAAAAATGCGTTTGTCGCGAGCCCGGCGCTAATTGGGAATTGCGTATAGAGAATATCCGGGAAATACAGTAATTCAAATTCTGGAAGCTCTTCTCATTGGTCGGCAGAAACTAACCAATCAGAATAGGAGCGACAGTGAACCATTATAAGCTATGGAGAAGAATGGACCAATCAAATTCAAAGACGGGACAGTTCAAAATACAGTAAAAAAGGCAGAAAAGAGCTGATTGGTTGAACCCAGGCGGCAGATATGAATCCACCAATCATATGTAGTGCGTCTATTTTGAGTGGAAAAAGAAGGGCGCGATAGAAGGGCGCCCTAAAAGTTATTACTGTCTATGGGAAATATTCTAGTACTATAATTGGTTGGGGGGAAGAGGGGCTCGTCCTGCTTAGCCAATCAGTGGGTGAGCTACTTATCTCATAGAGTTCTATGGGGAAAAGAAATGCAGAGCGAGCTCTGTTTGTGATTGGCTCAGTTAAAAGAGGCGCGGTTATTTGGACCAATGGGAGAGCGAGCGACGCTCTTATGGGTTTTCTAATGCAATCTATAATAAAAACGATTTATTTACTAATACTCCATGCCTCACGGCGCTGAGATTTCAGTGCCCCGATCTGTCCATAGATTTCAATGGGAGAAAGTAGCTCGTGCTCTGATAGCTAAGCCCCCGCTAGTTCAACCAATCAGCTCTTTTCTACATTTTTACTGTATTTTGAACTGTCCCGCCTTTGAATTTGATTGGTCAATACTTCTCCATTGGTTTTAATGGGTCACTGTCGCTCCTATTCTGATTGGCTGGTTTCTGCCGACCAATAAGAAGCGCTTACAGAATTTGAATTACTGTATTTCCCGGCAATTTCCAAGATCCTAATTCCTGATGTAGCGCCGTTCTAGATTTTTGGAAAGTGATTTTTTTATGGTTTTTTAGAAGGTTTTAGCTCTTTTTCTGAAAATAAAAACTTTTTTTTGCAATCATACTCCATGCCTCACGGAGCTGAGCACCGAGATGGATTTCTTTTGCGATCTTCTATATGTTTCCTGTCATGTTACGTCCTCGCTTCACTTCGCCTCCTCCGGCTCATTTAGACCAACTTCAACTAGGTCTGCCTGTCGGATCTGGTGAGCGCTGCATTGCGCTGCACTTTGCCGACCCGCGATCATGCATGCCTCGGAGTTTTCGAACGCGCCGCGTCCTGCCCCAGAACGCCCACACCACGCCCATTGCACGCCCATTCATGTTAGGCGCAGCCGAAAGTGGCGAAGGCTGCGCCTAACATCGCATCCCTGCGTCCGACGGGATTCGGAGCAGTGAGGCGCCGTTTTCGCCAGAATCCCGATCATACATGTCGCCCAAGGTGAGGACTTAATTTTCAATTTTTATGGTACATTTTGAACAAAGTACATGACCCAAAGAGGTTCCTATCCTCACCATAGAAAGTGATTTGCAGCTTCCAGCAGCTATTTCTGTTGTTTGTAAGGACTTGCTTTCTTTCTTAGTTTCCAAGTCACCTCTTGGCCAGAGAACAGAGTGGTTACATAAATTGTCTCTTGTCCTGGAGAACCTGTCCTGTCCTACATTATACAGACAACCCATTATTATAAATCAATATTATGTAAAGCTTAATTTCCAATGTGTTGGTAAATTCATATAAACTTACTGCCAGGTTTTCCCATAGATTGCAACTAAATACTAGTGGTCCCAGCAGGGGGACACTTTGGGCCACATGTATGAAAACTGTCTAGGTCTAAAACTCACTGTTTTCCAATAGCACCCAATCAGAGCACCCCTTTCCTTTTGGCAGAGCACTATATGGAATGAATGGGGTACTCTGATTGGTTGCTATGGGCAACAAAGTGAATTTTAGACCTAGACAGTTTTCATACATGTTGCCCTTTGTGATTAGCTTAGAATCTTCTAGCATATAGGAACCGTCTAAAGTGGAGAAACCATTTAATGAAATAAACTGTCAAATACTAGAAAATATCTTTTGTAAGATCATTTAGAAGTAATTTGTGCCAAAACAGCATATTTGATGACAGATGATCATTAGGGCTTTCAATGACTCCAGGTTGGTCTTGGAAGCATCCGTATTTGGAAGTGATGACTATTGGCTTGGTTTGCGCTATCTTTTTTCATATAGCAATGCTTTTATTAAAGTGTCCCTTCAAACTGGAGTTCATTTACTTATGTATGCAGGTACTATTTATTTGTGTAAAAGGATGCAGAACAGGCTGCTCAAACTGATAGGATCATTTCCTCCTTCTATTACATAAATTGAGAGATCAAGGAGAAGCAAAGACTGAAACATAGCCAAGGGCTACAAGAGGAAACAACTGGCCGGGTTCCATCTCACTACACATTCCTATTGAGCAGCTGGGAGCATATGCTCTGCCCAGAGACAACAAGATTTGGATAGAACTTTTTAACCTATTGCCTTTTGTAATTTCATAGCATGAATGCTGCAAGCTAATGTGCACAAGCACATCTGGGTAACCTTTCACATCAAGAGAATAAAGCAATTCTCAGATGATTGCATTTACCATTTTTCTCTCCGGGATTGTGTAATTATGCTGAAACTTTTTTCTCTTTACCAAATCTTTGAAAATGAAGATATTCAGTCAAATAAATATCAATTCATCTGAGAAAAACATAAGGTCACATTAGGACAACTGCACGATTATATTTTCCATATTTTAAATAAACCTCTGTCTGGGAGACTATTTTGGATCTCCATATTTGAAGGGTGGTTTTACTGGGTACCAGCCTACAAAATGCAGACTGTGGTTAGAAACGAACGGTTCCTTTTTAATCATACAAGATGGAAAAACATTAAGTTATTCATCGACTAATTCAGATTATAAAGATTGTAAGTGTTCCATGTAGCTGACAAATATATGGTAATATACCAATATAATACAAATGTGACATACATAATGCATTTAGATTTTGATCCCTAATGTGGACAGGGAACAAGGTGATTGATGGCAATCTCTGTATAGTACTATATAAATTAATAAAATAAATATATACATAAAATAAATCTAATACAGTGAAGGAATATAATTATTGCCCACTGACAAAGACATGAACAGTCTATAATTTTAAGGGTAGGTTATTTTATTATTGAGAGCTATAATATCCAAAATAAAATCCAGAAAATCACATTGTATAAATAATATAAATGTTTTTGAATTTTGCTGAGAGAAATAAGCATTTGATCCCCTACCAACCATTAAGGCCTCGTTCGCATGGCTTATTCTGGGACTGATTCCAGCCGTACTGCGTGCCGTATTTGCGCTGCAGTACGGCTGGAATCCGTCCCAGGCATTACGGTAATCCACAGTTCTCATAGAGAACTATGGATTCCGTCCCTTCTCCCCGCTCGGTGAATACGCCGAGAGGGGAGAAAGTGACATGCACATTATTAACGGCGTGCATGCGCTGTGAATAATGAGTGTCTATGGGGCCGGCGAGCTGCCGGCCCCCCGCCTCCCCTGCGCGGCTGCCAACGTAATTGCGGGGCGAAATCCGTCTCCGCAATTATGTCGGCAATAAGCCGTGTGAACATTGCCTAAGAGTTCTGGCTCCTACAGACCAGTTAGATGCTCTTAATCATCTCGTTACCTGCATTATAGACAGATGTCTTAAATAGTCACCTTTATAAAAGATTCCTGTCCACAGACTCATTTAATCAGTCAGACTTTAACTTCTACAACATGGGCAAGACCAAAGAGCTTTCTAAGAATGTCAGAGACAAGATCATAGACCTGCACAAAGCTGGAATGGGCTACAAAACCATAAGTAAGACACTGGGTGAGAAGGAGACAACTGTTGGTTCAATAGTAAAAAAGTGGAAGAAATACAAAATGACTGTCAATCGACATCAATCTGGGGCACCATGCAAAATCTCACCTCGTGGGGTATCCTAGATGATGAGGAAGGTGAGAGATCAAAACTACACAGGGGGAACTTGTTAATGATCTCAAGGCAGCTGGGACCACAGTCACCAACAAAACAATTGGTAACACATTATGCCGTAATGGTTTAAAATCCTGCAGTGCACTCAAAGTCTCCCTGCTCAAAAAGGCACATGTGCAGGCCCATCTGAAGTTTGCCAGTGAACAAATGGATGATTCTGTGAGTGATTGGGAGAAGATGCTTTGGTCAGATGAGACAAAAATTGAGCTCTTTGGCATTAACTCAACTTACCATGGTTGGAGGAAGAGAAATGTTGCCTATGACCCAAAGAACTCATCACCACTGTCAAGCTTTGGAGGGGTGGAAAATTATGTTCTGGGGTGTTTCTCTGCTTAAGCACACAGGACTACTTCACTGCATCAATAGAGGAATAGATTGAGCCATGTACCATAAATTCCTGAGTGACAATCTCCTTCCCTCCGCCAGGACATTAAAAATGGGTTGCGGCTGGGTATTTCCAGCAAGGACAAAACATACCAGTCAGGGCAACAAAGGAGTAGCTCAAAAGAAGCACATTAGATCATGCATGAAGGTGTGGCCTAGCAGTATCCCTGATTAGAATCCAGAGAACACTTATGGAGGGAGTTGAGCTTGTGTTGCCAAGCGACGCCTCAAAATGTTAAAAATGATTTTGAGACGTTCTGCAATGAGGAGTGGACCAAAAATATCCTCCTGATGTGCACAAACCTCATCATCAACTACAAAAATAATTTGACTGCTGTGCTTGCCCCCCCCCCAAAAACTAAAAAAAAAAGGGGTTTTGCCACCCAAGTATTAAGTCTTGTTTGCAGGGGATATATAATACTTATTTCACACTGCAAAATTCAAATAAATTTATATAATTTATACAATGTGATTTTCTGGATTTTATTTTTGATATTCTATCACTCAGTGTTAAAATTAACCTAGCCTTAAAATTATAGACTGTTCATGTCTTTGTCAGTGCGCAAACTTACACAATTA
Organism: Phyllomedusa bahiana; assembly: GCA_025379985.1. Classification (NCBI taxonomy): domain Eukaryota; kingdom Metazoa; phylum Chordata; class Amphibia; order Anura; family Hylidae; genus Phyllomedusa; species Phyllomedusa bahiana. Next base: position 6,948 of record JAODAL010028670.1, on the reverse strand, counting down.
GCAAGGGATCAAATAATTATTTGCTTCATTGTATGTAAGCACCAAAATCTCATTACTCAAACACATCCTAGCTTGTATTGATCTCCCCTTTTTTCCCCAAGACTAGCTACTAACTAAACACTAGTTCCCTTAGTTGTCCAAGTTAAAGGCCTACTGCCTGTCATCTCTAAACAACACACAGTAGACCAAACTAAGGCTATGTCTACACTGCAGTGGACAAAAAACGACCTGAAAACGAATTACTAAAAACGTTCATGAAACTGAGAAGCGAGATAACGTTATTTAGCGCAAATCAAGTATAAAAATTATTTAGTGTCAAAAAAACGTTAAAAAAATGGATTTTTTGCGCCAAATCCGTTAAAATAAAATTATTTTGAGTCAGAGCGTGATTAACTAGTAAGCGACCAAAATCAGTAAAAAAATTTTTTTAGTGTCAATAAACCGTTAAATTAATAAAATACGTATTTTTGCGCCCAAATCCGTAAAAAAAAACATATTTTTTGCGTTCAGAGGCGAGATAAGTTATTGGCGCTAAAAATCTGTAAAAAAAAATTTATTTTTAGTGGACAAAAAACGTAAAAAAAAACGTATTTTTGCGCCAAAAATGCGTTTAAAAAACTTATTTTTGGGTCAGATAGCGAGATAATCGGTATTAGGCCAAAAATCAGAAAATAAAATATTTTAGTGTTCAAAAAAAAAAAAAAGAAAAAAAAAAAAAAAAAAAAAAAAAAAAAGTAAAAAATAAAAAAAAACAAAAAACAAAAAAAAAAAAAAAACAAAACAAAAAAAAAAAAAAAAAAAAAAAAAAAAAAAAAAAAAAAAAAAAAAACAAAAAAAAAAAAAAAATAAAAAAAAATAAAAAAACAACAAAAAAAAAACAAAAAAAAAAAAAATCAAAAAGAAAAAAAAAAAAAAAAAAAAAAAAAACAAAAACAAAAACAAAAAAAAAAAAAAAAAAAAAAAAAAAAAAAAAAAACAAAATAAAAAACAAAAAATTATTTTGCGCCAAAATCCTTAAAAAAAACCATATTTTTGGCACGTCAGAGGAGAGATAACGTTATTGGCGCCTAAATCTGTAAAAAAAAAATTATTTTAGTGCAAAAAACGTAAAAAACCGGATTTTTTGCGCATTAAGCTGTATAAAACTTATTTTTTGGCGTCAGAAGGAGATAAACGTTATTGCGCCTATATCAAGTAATAAAAAAAATATTTAGGTGTCGCAAAAAACTTAAAAAAAAACGTATCTTTGCGACCCCAAAATCCGTAAAAAACCTTATTTTTGGCGGTCAGAGGCACCTCTTCGAGATAACGTTATTGGCGCTAAAATCTGTAAAAAAAAAATTATTTTAGTGCCAGAACAACGCTAAATAAAACGGTTCTTGCGCCAAATCCGTTTAATAAACGTATTTTTTGGCGGCAGATAAGCGATGGAGATTGAAGATAACGATAATTAGACGGCTTAAAAATTGTAATAAAAAACAATTTTTTAGTGCCAAAAACAACGTTAAAAAAAAAACGGGATTTTTTGGACAATCAAAATGCGTTAAAAATTTTATTTTTAGGCGTTTCAGACGCGAGATAACGTTACTAGCGCCAAGATCAGTTAAAAAAATTATTTTAGTGTCAAAAAAACGTAAAAAAAACGTATTTTTGCGCCAAAACCCGAAAAAGACAAATTTTTGGCGTCAGAGGCGAGATAACGTTATTGGCGCAAAATCTGTAAAGAAATAATTTTAGTGCCCAAAAACGTATAAAAACGGATTCTTACGCCAAAATCCGTAAAAAAACGTATTTTTGGCATCAGCGGCGAGACAGCGTTATTAGCGCCAAAATCTGTAAAAAAAAAAATATTTTAGTGCCAAACTAGACGTAAAAAATTTATTCTGGCGCCAAAATCCGTTAAAAAACTTATTCTGGCGCAAAATCCGTTAAAAAAACGTATTTTCAGCATCAGTACAAGAAACTTATTAGCACCAAAAATATGTTTAGAAAAGGCGTTTAGCATCAAAATCTGTAAAAAACAGATTATGACGCCAAAAAATCTGGAAAATAACGGTATTTTTTAGCGATAAAAATAAATATGAATTGACGCGAAAAATACGTTAGGAATCCAAAGCATGATCTTTTGATTAACAAATAGGTACAATCAAAAGGACACATAGACACTTGTATGCTGATTTGTAATGAATAAACTTTGTTACACCCACTATAGGGGACTTGGATCTCACCGGGAGGGTTTTCATAGAAAACAATTGCGGCAAAAAATGCCGCGAAAACGCGCTCCAAAAAAAACACGCCAATTAAGAAGTTTCCGGCGCTTTACATAGACTCCTGTAGTAATTTTTAGCCCTGCTCTGGCATGTTGCAAATTAAGGACCAGTAAAAAAAACGTACAGAAAAAAAGAAGCTCAGTGTAGAACAGCAGGACGTGTTTTACAATAGAAGTCTATGGGAGATGATTACAGTCGTTTTTCCAGCGGTTTTAGAAAACGAAAAACGCTGAAAAAACGGCCGTTTTTATTTGCAGTGTAGACATAGCCTAAGGGTGTGTTCAATTAGTGGGATGATCTCTCTTTTGTATCTGCCAGGATACTGAGAAAATAGCTACCCTGACAGATACCCAGAGCTTCAGCGGGCCCATAAAGATCAATAGTCCAAAGGTAATGTATTTTGGATTACATTTTCTCTGTCTCCAAGCTGTATACACAGGATGTTGAAGACCAGCTTCACACACAGAAAGCATGTAGCATGTATTTTTGGCAAATAAATCATAGTACAAAATACAGTACATTTGCTCTGTTAATGTTTATAGGCCTGCCATGGCTAGAAGTGCCTTTTTTTCACAGTACACTGATGGATACTATGGATGTAGAGCATAATGCCAAGTCAATTATCCCTTATTCACAAAGGCAGAATTAAAGGGTTTTCCTATGTAGCTGTTTCACAAAGCCTGCTCCTCACAGCTTGCTCCAGACTCACGCTTCCTGGTTAGGCTGTGGGTGGCTCTACAACAGTGATTGGTATTTTAGCTCTGTTATTCCTAACTGAGCCTGTTAGAGAAACACTGATGATGGAGGGGGTTTAACAGCAGGACACAAGGCTACAGAGCTCTAAATAGTTAAAGTTTATTACTAAGAAAGATAAACAAGCTCCTGTGCTGCCGTTAAGACACAGGAAGGAGTGACATCACTATGCCAGTCAGGGCTAGTCTTGCAGAGAGAGGTTGTCAGTAACCTAGGGAAGCTTGTGTATAGCTCTGATATAAAGCAATATCAGAACAGCAATATTTTAAGCAATAACCTTTATTTACCCTTACCTACATGTTTAAAGCTAGTTAATGGAGTGAGAATACCTCTTTAACCCTTTCTCTAGGCTAGGAGCCTTTTATGAACAACTAAAGTACCTTTCGTAAAGGGAATCTGTCACCAATTTTTTTTACTTATTAGAACAAGACCCTGATCCAAAATCTTTTCTTTTTAGCAATTTTTATTTTCTGATTGTAGATTTCTCAATTCAGTCATCTATATAAAATTGTGGGAACAGCATTATTGCCTGCACTGCTTATAGCAGCATTTAGAGAGATGCTTTACAGCAGCTTCATGCACATAGGAGCCTGTGAACTGGATCAGTCCCATTGACTTCTATAGGAGAGTTTTCTACTCATGCTCTGTGACCTGAGAAAAAGTCCGTGTGCAGGAAGGGGAAAGGGGGAGCTGTGACATCTCCTATTGTGAATGGTGGATCCTGTGTTATCTATACACATTGGTGTCACCTTTCAGTTTGACCCTGCTTGTGCTGATAATGAGGAGACTGCTGAAAATCTTTCTCTTCAGAACAAAAAGGGCCACATGTATGAAAACTGTTTGGGTCTAAAACTCACTTTGTTGCCCACAGCAACTACTCAGAGTGCCATTTCATTTCTTGTAGTGCTCTGGAAAAATGAGAGGGGTGCTCTGATTGGTTGCTATGGGCAACAAAGGGAGTTTTAGACCTAGACAGTTTTCATACATGTGGCCCAAAGTGTCAGACTATTATTAGGTCTAGTGGCCAAAGTGAAAAAATATTGAAAGTGATATGGAAAATTAAAAAAAAAAAAATCTAAAAAAATGTGTTTAACATAAAGCGTGAGTTAAACAATAAGTCATGTTATCTAAATCCTAGATTGCATTAAAAGATGTGTGGAACCTTCTCTTCTCTTTCCACTTTAGCAACACAGTCTTTTTCCATGTTAATCACACAAAAAGGAGGAAAAAACAATATATATATCAAAATACATTTCTGATTTTTTTTATTTTTAGGGAAAAAAAGCCTTTTGGTAGTGACTTCCCCTACTAGCCATAGAGCCTACAGTATTATTAAAATGAGTATGAATATTACATGTGAAAGACAAGTGGTTTATGAAAATAGACTTGAGACAATACTATACAATGCAGTGGAACATGTATTTAATGGGGCCTGCACCTCTATTGGAATGAATATGCATATTAAAATACATGGAGAAGAGCTTTATGGGAAAGAATATGACAGTGGTTTATTGTACAGGGGAGTTTATTTTCCCCCAATGAATATGATATTGATATTGAAAAGGGGCTTAGGGGAAATTTGACAAAAGATGGCAGTGTGCTGGTAATGTGTCTAGTCTGTTTAGTTCTTTCTGGGGTGGTCAGCTTGCAATAATATGAGAGGTGAGCGGAAGCCCTCACAGTCGGGGGTGAGGTGTTTTTGGGTGCGTGGTTGGTGCGGGCAGTATGGAAAGAGGGGGGCCAAGCCCGTTAGGTGATGGGGGATTTGAAAAAGGTTGTTGGCTCATGGGTTGGTGGCGCTTTAGCGGGACTTTTATGAGTGTCGCGCGCGAAAGGGGGGTGGGTTTTTATGTGGATTTCTGATGGCAAATTTGGGTTGAACCTGAATGGGGGTTTACCAAACATGAATAAAAGGATTGAGCTAGCCCAAGTGATTTTTTAAAAGTTTGTGGGAAAAAATGTCGGCGAGGTAAGGCATCTTTTTAAAATTTTGATCTCTCACTCTGTCTACAATGTCACCGCTGCAGATGTGTCACAAGGGGCCTTATTTGTTTGTGAAAGAGAGTAGGGACGACTGCCCAAGTAGTTGGCTTGGGGTCCCTTTCGAAGCAATACTTTGCTAAGTATAAGGCTCTCCTGTTAATAGGGGGGTTCCACCCAAATTGATATGAAAAGGGGTTATTCCCTCTTTCAGAAGCAAAAAGGGGGAAATGTGAGGATGAGATCAGGTTTTTAAATAGTTGTTAGGGGTTGAGTTAGATATAATAAAAGTTACATTTTAGTGTTTAATAGATAGAGAACTGATAGAGTTTAAGTTTGCCTATGGCAAAATAGTAAATATAGTGATCAAAAGTCACTCTTTGTTCTCTTGCGAGATTTCCAATTTTTTTGGAGATTATGTTCCCCTACTGGAAGCTTCTTTTTAATAACCAACTTACTGTGTGGACAGATGTCTGTTCAAAACTTTTTAGAATACTTTTCAATGCTGAGTTCCTTTTTCTGTTGAGTTTTTGTCCATCTTCAATTTTGTGTAAAGAAAAGGCCGCATACGTTTTTATTTTGAATCCTGTATTATGTGTTTTTTTTTTTTTTCAACTACACAAGCAATATGTTAATATTTCTGTTTAATTTCATTTCAGAACTGGAAAGCATTGCCACAAGGGATTTATTTTTATCAAGAGATAACATGAGACCTTCCTCAAACATTTTGTCTCTACATTGTACCATCTGTTGCTGCCTCTAGCAGAATGGCCCAAATTGCTGAATTGTTTTATATTTGCATAAATATTGTTTATAAATGATTACAAGGAAATCATGATAGATTTACTATTTGAAAGACTGTCTTTTAATGAATGTTCTTTAGTGATTTTCCAGAAATTGTCAATTCCATGCATTACATGACTGAGTTATTTTATTAATATAATAAACTAAATAAAATGCAAATTGTCAGCTGTTTTGGTTTAATAACAGTAAATAGAAAAGTAGCAGTTATTTTGTGCTTTGATTGTTTTATAGTTTTACTAACCAATAGGGACTTAGGATTCAATGGGGAATGAAATGTTGAAATAATGGCTTACCATACTGTAGGACTTACCAGTTATTTTTAAGCATATTCTTATGCAATGGAGCTCAGATGTAGGTGTATATAAAGAACTTTTCTTTTACATGTCTAATAGGTGCATACAATATAAAGAGAGGATGTACCATTATTATCTCAGCTCAGGAACTCTGAAATCATTGGCAATGAAGTGTCAACAGCAGTGCTCAAGCATGGAGGGAGAGGCATGGACTACACATCCTCACTGTTTAAAGGTTAATGCCCTTTTCCTTTCAGTCTGCTTGCAGGGAGCCCAGGAGAGGTAAGCTGTGTCAAACTTTCCTTTTTTTGTGGGTGGTGCTGTATGGCGGCCATTACTGCTGTGATGCTGTGCTGGTGGGGTAGTGCAGCCCAGAACTGGGGGGCTAGGTATGGCAGCAGTGGTGCTGTTGGGCCACTGGGCTGTGCCCCTCATTTGTGTGGCTTTTGCTGCGGTGGTAACCGCCATGCAGTGCTACCCCCATTAGTGTAGGGACCCATTTAAAATAGGTCGCCATGAAGTGGCAAGTGGGCTTATACCGTTTGATCAAAAAGTATACTAAGAATCTCCTGTTCACTTTTAAAAAAATTTGCTGAGAAGCAGTAGATCAACCTATAGTGAGGGGATGTGCGTTCCATACTTCTTCTTCCATGTTGTTAAGCAATGGTCTAGCACTGCATCTCCTTCAATGTTTTTCTCTAAGTTCACTGGCTACATCACGATTCTATTCAAATGAATAGCCCTAACAGCAGTTCCTTATGACACCAGGTGTCTGTGAATGCCAATTTGCAGGAAAAACTCAAAAGAAGTAGCAACACTGAAAAGCCTGTGGTTACAACGTAAACCCC
>JAODAL010028669.1:0-52933 GCA_025379985.1 Phyllomedusa bahiana | reverse complement strand
TTCAAAAAGGGTGGATTCAACTGTAACAAACTTCAGCTGTGAGAGGGAAGGATCAGTGCTCTGGTTCATAGAAGACTGTTGACTAAATGAGGGTGTGCTATGTAAACAAACAGCTCTTACAAAATAAGACTGCATAGGGAGAGGAACGACACAGTGACATGTGGACTCAGACGGGCGGGAAGAGAAGATATGTGCTATCCCCTCCCACTGATCTCAAACAAACACACTGACTTGGGAGCGAGCATGATCAGTGAAGGGGGGATGATGTCATCCCCCTTCAGTTAAGAAACACCCAGCTGGGAGGGGAAGAAACGCCCCTGGATTTGAGGAGTTGAGAAACTGAAAGTACAAATGAAACAGAAACTGATGAAGCAATAAATACCCTTTAAGGTCGCCTTGCTGATTGGGAGGTGGACTTAAGCAGTTTTGATCAAAAATGTGAACTAAAAACCTCAAAAACTTTTCATGTATTCGAAGCAGAAACGCTTTTCCAAAAAATCCTATGTACCTTTTGATTGTTTTTTAATTTTATTGCATTGTGTTTGTCCTAGAGAAAGAATTGCATTGGTTTTATCAATCATTATAATTGAAAGCCACAAAACAGAATCCATCCCATCACAAACCGCTCCCGTCCCCAACCTATCCATTTCTAGACTTTGATAAGCAGAAAGCCGGGTATACTAACTCACTGGGAAGTGGACGGTACCGATATAAGCAATGCCGATCTGTAGAATTAACAAAAGGTTTATTTTGAAGTAACGTGTTTCATTTGGATACACTTCACCAGACTTTATTTCTGTACTTCATATCTATACATTATCTCAGGAACCCAAGTCAGTATAACCCATCCTGGACATATAACATCATTGAATCCTATATCTCCATCATTGAGCGTGACAAGGGCGGTGTCATTGTTGTCATGGACCGCACAATGTATTTTAATGAAATACAACGCCAGCTCTAAGAGACACACTTATGAGCCACTTTCCAATAATCCTGTTTCTCTATCTCCCTTAAAATCTGCAATGTACTCAATACAACCCAAGACAACCAGATTATTGATAAGACGACAAGAGATTTTTTTGTGTGTGTCATGCCCCATCACTCCATTCTTATTATATTGCCAAAAATCCACAAAAACTTCAATAACCTCCCTGGACGTCCCATTGTGGCATCCACTGATTCCATCTTTTTTACCAACAGCCTAGTTCCTGAAGAAGATCCTCACACCCCTGGTAATCAAAACACAATCCTACATCAGATATTCTTCCTGGACATCATCCGTATGTTACATTCCCTTCCCTCGATGCTCCGTTAGTTACAATGGTTGTTAAACGCCTCCATCAAACATAACAATGGCATTGTGGCCACAAAAACTTTCCTGGCTACCTTCACTCTTACCTCAGCTGAAACAGATCTTTGCATTGATCTACTGTGCATTTTCTTAAATGGTAACTACATCCTAGTGGGAGACCAGTTCTACCTCTAGAACTAAGGCACCGCTATGGGGTCTAGTGCAGAAATCCCCTATGTCATTAACTTCATGGCATCCTTTGAGGACAACTTTGTATATAACAACCCACTCTTCATCACACATGCCATAGTATGGCATGGATACATAGATGATATCTTTTGAATCTGGAAAGGTGACATTGCTTCCATTCTTCTTCAAAGAACTCGATTCCTCCCTACCAGGTATTACATTCACTATCCACCATGATAATCACCATATTATTTTCCTCGACACCTGGATTAGCAAGCCTAATGATGGCCATCTTTCTTCTGATCTGTATGTGAAATCCAGACTGCAATTTTTTACTACATTACCAAAGCTGCCATCCAACCTATGTTAAGGACTAATTACCCATCTCACAATTTACCCGCGTTAACAGGATAGTCGCCGACCCCACCACGAGAACCCAACAGCTTGAACAAATGTCACTCAAATTCCAAAACGGGGGTTACCATAAGGAAACAACCAACCACTTTTTCTGGAGCAATAAACCACCTTGGATTTTTTATCCAACACATATCATCTATTCATGTGCACAATCCACCAGTGCATCAACAAACATTGAAACATACTTAGACAGGGCTATCCAGACATCCATGATTTTCAGACACCAGTCCATATCTGTTGTAAAAGACCATGGAACATCAAAGACCATCTTGCCCCTTGTCCTGCCCCCATTTCACATATTCCTGGGGTCTATGTGGAGCTCGACAGGCAGCTAAACACCTTCCTACTTGTCAATAATTGCGACCATGTAAGAAGTCTGTAACTTTATTAACAGGACGTAGGATTAGGGTAAAACTGAAGGACAAACAAGAATGTACATTAGAATATACATAGACTGTTTGTAACAAACATAAAAACAGTGTGCAAAGTACAAATAAATGAAACTTTACATGATGGATAACATGTCCAGGCCAATCTGAATAACAGTATAATCTGTCATAACTACATACAACAAGTTCTAAACTGTACTAGCAGTGCTTATGAAGCTAGATATGGCTAGACATTTTCACAACCTAACTGCTTACCAGCTATGCTCCAACAAGGGTTGAGAAAAGATGGCTGATGATCTCTTCTCTGTGCAGACATGAGGTGGTAATGAGTCATCTACCCATAATGCAAAAGAACTTCCTCTTAACAATAAACATTTGTGACACCTTGCAAACAAAGGCCACAAGTGGCACCAAAGGCATTAATTATTTAACTAATGCTTGTAAATCATATTGAGAGACAAACACAGACATTAATCACATGCCTATAAGCAGCACAGCCCTGCTGACATAGGTTCATTGATTAAATCATCTTTCTAAAGCACTTTATCTACCCAAAGCCTTGGTAACTTTCCGTGCCTTCATTGTACGCATTGTGCCAACATCTTAAAGGCTGAGACAGTTCACCATCTGTCCAGTGGCAAACCGATAAAAGTGAAGGGTCGATCTACCTGTTACTCATCCTTTGTCGTGTATTTAATCAAATGGCCTGTTCTATGTTGGGGACAGCATGCAATGCATAAACGATCACATTTTGGTGCATAAATCCCCCATGTGTCACCGAAAGGAATGACTCTGCCTTTTCTTCCCATTTCATGCATGCCAAACATCAAGTGTCACAACTAAAATTCCAAGTACAAGAGCAAGTGCCCCAATCACGCCACGGAGGTAATCATATCTTCCTTCTTCAAAAGGACAGGTAGCCTGGATCCACTGCCTAGCTAGATTACAAAAAATTCACAGAAGCTACCAAAGGGGCCCCACTAAAATATAACTTTTAATAGATCATTAAAAATATACACTACAAAATATAACTATAAATACAAATCCTAAACACCAAATATACCTAAATCACCAATCCCTATATATCTATACACTTCAATTTGAGCAAGGTAACCATCTATAAGCAGCTATTTCAGCAAGGTAATTATCTATAAATATCTATATTTGCACATTGCTTTGTGTATGTGCCCTTCTTTTTAGAGTTAGGGTGTTGTGTAGGGTTAGTCATCAGTTATGGGGCCTTCCCTTTTGGGGCGATTACTCCATTGCTAGGAAGGTGGTAACATAGGGAGAGGCTAGGTGGTATATAATCTTGTGACCCCTATTCCTTTGGAATCCTGATAAAAGTTACGGATGTTGCTCCCTGGGTCATCAAACATGAGTAATGAGTTGAAATTTACATTATTTTTGATATATCTGTGGATGGTAAGAGAAATTTCCACTATTCCTAGAGTGTTTATAGATAATTACCTTGCTCAAATAGGTGTTTATAGATGCTTACTGCTAAATTGAAGTGTATAGGTATATAGGGATTGGTGATTTGGGTATATTTGGTGTTTAGGATTTGCATTTATAGTTGTATTTTGTAGTGTATATTTTTTATGATCTATTAAAAGTTATATTTTAGTGGGGCCCCTTTGGAAGCTTCTGTGAATTTTTGGTATTGTGTTGCCTTTTTCTCCTGTTAGGCGTTAGTATAGTCTGTGAATTTCTAGCTAGATTACACCCAGGTGGTCTCGACAGAGATTGTGATATTTTAGTTAATATTCCTCCGCATTTTCTACCATATTTTTGTTTGGAAAATGCAGAATCTGTGCCATTAATATGAAGCATTGTGAAACTCATGCACTTTGTGTTACTAAGATGAATTTTCCTGTAATTTGTTTTTTTTTTCTAATCCTGACTTACCCAATGTATTGTATATCATTTATATTCTTCACCTTACCATTTATACATCACATGATATGTATGTACAGTACAGACCAAAAGTTTGGACACACCTTCTCATTCCAAGAGTTTTCTGTATTTTCATGACTATATAAATTGTAGATTCACACTGAAGGCATCAAAACTATGAATTAACACATGTGGAATTATATACTTAACAAAAAAAGTGTGAAACAACTGAAAATATGTCTTATATTCAAGGTCTTCAAACTAGCCACCTTTTGCTTTGATTACTGCTTTGCTCACTCTTGACATTCTCTTGAGGAGCTTCAGGGGTAGTCACCTGAAATGGTTTTCCCTTCACAGGTCGCCCTGTCAGGTTTAATAAGTAGGATTTCTTGCCTTATAAATGGGGTTGGGACCATCATTTGTGTTGTGCAGAAAGTCAGGTGGATACACAGCTGATAGTCCTACTGATGATGGAATTTAAGGAAAAAAAGCACTAAGTAAGAAAAACGACGGCCCATCATTACTTTAAGAAATGAAGGTCAGTCAGTCCGAAAAATTGGGAAACTTTGAAAGTGTCCCCAAGTGCAGTGGCAAAAACCATCAAGCGCTACAAAGAAACTGGCTCCCATGAGGACCGCCCGAGGAAAGGAAGAGCAAGAGTCACCTCTACTGTGGAGGATAAGTTCATCCGAGTCACCAGCCTCAGAAATCGCAGCAGCTCAGATTAGAGAGCAGGTCAATGCCACCCAGAGTCCTAGCAGCAGACACATCTCTACAACAACTGTTAAGAGGAGACTGTGTGCAGCAGCCTTCATGGTAAAATAGCTGCTAGGAAACCACTGCTAAGGAAGGCAACAGCAGAAGAGACTTGTTTTTGGGGTAAAGAACACAAGGAATGGACATTAGACCAGTGGAAATCTGTGCTTTGGTCTGATGAGTCCAAATTTGAGATCTTTGGTTCCAACCACCGTGTCTTTGTGTGACGCAGAAAAGGTTAACGAATGGACTCTACATGCCTGGTTCCCACCATGAAGCATGGAGGAGGAGGTGTGATGGTGTGAGGGTGCTTTGCTGGTGACACTGTTGGGGATTTATTCAAAATTGAAGGAATATGAACAAGCATGGTTACCACAGCATCTGGGAGTGGCTGCTATTCCATCCGGTTTGCGTTTAGTTGGACCATCATTTATTTTTCAACAAGACAATGACCCCAAACACACCTCCAGACTGTGTAAGGGCTATCTGACCAAGAAGGAGAGTGATGGGGTGCTAGGCCAGATAACCTGGCCTCCACAGTCACCAGACCTGAACCCAATCGAGTTGGTTTGAGGTGAGCTGGACCGCAAAGTGAAGGCAAAAGGGCCAACAAGTGCTTAGCATCTCTGGCAACTCCTTCATGACTGTTGGAAGACCATTTCAGGTGACTACCTTTTGAAGCTCATCAAGAGAATGCCAAGAGTGTGCAAAACAGTAATCAAAGCAAAAGCTGGCTACTTAGAAGAACCTAGAATATAAGACATATTTTCAGTTGTGTCACACTTTTTTGTTAAGTATATAACTCCACATGTGTTAATTCATAGTTTTGATGCCTTCAGTGTGAATTTACAATTTTTATAGTCATGAAAATACAGAAAACTCCTGGAATGAGAAGGTGTGTCCAAACTTTTGGTCTGTACTGTATGTAATGCTGTTTATACTCCTTTTATTTTGTTACACCAACTAAAGTCTCTCTTTTAAGTAAATTTATCTACTTTTTTTTACTAAGTTATTTCTCTTCCTCACAGACACGTTAATATCTTCCTTCTGTTACTCTTTGTTCTTCATCAATACCGCCTGTGTTGGACTCCATATCCAGTCCCAATCACTGTCTCTCTATATGGTTTCAGACAAGGTTTCAAAAATAGCAAATAATTTGCAATGTACTAATATAAATATGGTATATTCCCTGTTAGTACTTCCAAGTGGAAAACTGAACTCTACAGTACATCACAAAAACACAATGGGAGCACGATAACAATCTGTCCTGAATACAGCAGACAGGCTCCTCTTTCTTTCCAGCCGCTATACCGATGCCTCTACCCTGTGTCAGTCACTGCAGTGGCTGTCCATTCAGTACAGAATACAACATAAACTAATCACTCTTACCCATAAAGTTCTCCACAGTGCTGCACCCCCTACATCTCTGTCTACCACCCTACCCGGTCTCTCCACAGTGCTGCATCTCCTCCCTCATCTCTATCTACCACCCTATCCGACCTCTCCACAGTGCATCTCCTACATCTCCGTCTACCATCCTACCCAGTCTCTGCAATCTGCTGACATTCTTGGATTAAATGTCTCAATTACCCTACCATGCTTGCTTCTAAGACTTCACATGTGCTGCACCAGTTCTCTGGAACATGCGCACGTTACACACATACGGGTCAGCCATGCCCATGTTACACATACAGCTCAGCCACGCGCACTTTACACACGTAAGTCTCAGCTACAGGCACAGTACACACACATACATCTTAGCTAGATGCATAACACATGTATAGCTCAGCTACACGCACATTACACACGTCTCAGCTAGAAGCGTGTGTAACGTTCATTCCACACATGTCTCAGACACACACCACACGTACAGCTCAGCTACATGCACATTACAAACATACGGCTCAGCTACAGGCACATTACACACACGGCTCAGCTACAGGCACATTACACACACACGGCTCAGCTACAGGCACATTACACACACGGCTCAGCTACAGACACATTACACACACACGGCTCAGCTACAGGCACATTACACACACACGGCTCAGCTACAGGCACATTACACACACACGGCTCAGCTACAGACACATTACACACACGGCTCAGCTACAGACACGTTACACACACGGCTCAGCTACAGGCACCTTACACACACACGGCTCAGCTACAGGCACGTTACACACACGGCCAGCTACAGGCACGTTACACACACACGGCCAGCTACAGCACGTTCACACACACGGCTCAGCTACAGGCAGTTACACACACACGGCTCGCTTACAGGCACGTTACACGCACACGGCTCGGCTACAGGCACGTTACACGCACACGGCTCGGCTACAGGCACGTTACACGCACAGCTCGGCTCAGCACGTTACACGGCCTCGGTACAGGCACGTTACACGGCTCAGCTACACGCACAGTAACAGCACATGGCTCGGCTACAGGCGTATACAACACACTGGCTCGGCTACAGGCACGTTACACGCTCACAGGGCTCGGCTACAGGCACGTTACACGCACACAGGGCTTGTCTACAGGCACGTTACACGCACACAGGGCTCGGCTACAGGCGCACATTTCGCTACACGGCTTACAGCTACAGGCTCTACAGCACGCACACGGCTCAGTACGGGCACGTTATCACACACAGGGCTCAGCTACGGGCATTGTACAACGCCACAGGGACATTACACACACGGCTCAGCTACGGGCACATTACACACACACACAGATCCCATAGGGACACAGCAGTCACATGACTCCTCCCCTCCATGTGGCATCATCACAGGTCCTGGCAGCACACAGCAGCACATGATCTCCTCCATGTGACCTCATCAAGGTCTGGCAGTACACAGCAGTCACATGACTCCTCCCTCCATATGACATCACAGGTCCTGGCAGCACACAGCAGTCACATGACTCCTCCCAGGTCCTGGCAGCACACAGCAGTCACATGACTCCTCCCTCCATGTGACATCATCACAGGTCCTGGCAGCACCCGTCAGCTCTGCAGGTAGAGGTATGTGTGTGTGTGTTCCTATAGCTGGAGCAGCTGCTCTGGGCCCCGGGCCAGGGCTGTCTTGACACCATTATGGGCCCCCGGGTAGCGCTGTGCACTGGGCCCCCCAAACAACACAAGCGCTTTGGGTGGGTTCACAGTACAATATTGCATTCGTTCAAGGTTTCTGTTGGGTACCATGGAGAAAGGGTCTGTGGCAGATAATGTGATGGACCCACTGGGGGTGATAACTATGCTATTGAGTCCCGTAAAATAAGCGTATGCACCGAGAAATAGAGCAAAATGTATCCCACACTGAGCACACCTGCAGTCTCTGCCGGGGTACTTTTTTCACGATACCCCGATGGATACCTCAGGCATATACTATATCGTAGTTTGAACCCAACCTTACAGGAATAATATAATTATTGATAACAAACTCATATAACAGTTTCCTGTGGAGCAGCCAACTCAAGCTCCCCGCCCACACGGCTGCTCATATAATAGACTTATTTATTACTTGTCTTCTTTTTTTAATTTAGACTTTGTAAACTTATTTTTCTCATTGAAATTGTGTGTTTTGTCACCTGTAATGGATAATCTGCAGCAAGATCTCCAAAATGTAAGTTTTGTTGTGGATACTCATCAAGGAATTCAATATAACGAGAGAGCTGGTGTTTTCCTTGCCTTCTGTTTACCTCTTGTTTTTGGTGGTCGTCATTTCTGAAGCCCCTGATTGGCTTCAGTGGTCAGGTGCCGTTGTCTGACTCCACCGCTCAAAAGTAAATGGCTTGGAGTGGAGAAGTCCGACAATGGTACCTGACTGCTGAAGCCAATCAGGGGCCTCAGAAATAATGACCACCAAAAACAAGAGGTAAAGAAAAGACAACTATAAATAACTACATTATATGAGTGACTGTGTGTCCTGGGGGCTTAGACTGGCCAACCACATTAACTTGTTAAGAGTTTGTGTTATCGAAATTCCTATAAGAGGTTGTGGTGTGTGTGTGTGTGTGTGGTGTGTGTGTGTGTGGGGTGTGTGTGTGTGTGTGTGTGTGTGTATATATATATATATATATATATATATATATGTACAGGGGCTAACAAACAATACATGGAAACCTCTAAAGAAGCATTTATGCTATCTACAATACATGAAAAAAACTTTGAGATTCTTAGTTCACATGATTTGATCAAAAAATCTTTAAGCCACCCCTGGCTACCAACGGGATCTCAAGGCGGGTGGTCCTACTCTATTTTTACCTCTCACTTGAGTCAAATTCAGACTTCTCATTTGGGTCAACAGACCTCCATAATCCATAATCCACACAACCTCTTATAGGAATTTCGATAACACAAACTCTTAACAAGTTCATGTGATTGGCCACCCTAAGCCCCCAGGACACACAGTCACTCATATAATGTACTTATTTATAGTTGTCTTATCTTTACCCCTTGTTTTTGACGATCGTTATTTCTGAAGCCCCTGATTGGCTCTAGAAGTCAGGTGCCATTGTTGGACTTCTTCACTCCAAGCTCAACTGAGGCAGTGCTCACACTGAAAACAGATGACCATCCCCTCCTGTCTTACTTGTTACTTATTGTAAACTTCCCCCTTCTGCATGTGTATATATATATATTGTAGGGACTCACTCACTCTCGGATGCCATCTTGGGCCGTCCCTGGGGCCTACTCCACTCGCGGCTCGCCGTCCTTTGGTAGAGCAGTTGGCACATCAACACATGGTACTCCAATACAAGGTTCTCTTTAAGTCTGGCCTCAGCCAGCTTTATTCTTCAGTATGCAGTATACAGAAAACAGCATTAAACATAAAGAAAACCCTGGCTGTCGAGCCACTTACTGAACACGTAGATTCCCTCTCAACACGGGGTCGAAACTTAATGTCCAGTCACATCAACCAGCCTCCACTAGTTCAGCTTCCAGAGGTCAGCCACCTGCTGGCCTCCAGCCTCTGGGGTAAGAGCCTCTCCTCAGCTCTTCAGTCACTTCACTTCCAGGAAGCAAACCACACCTCCTGAACGCCTGCAGGCCCAGTCCTTTTATAGCCCTCCAGGGACCTGCCAAAAACCTGTCCTGGAACATGGGGAGTAGACACCCACCCAACACGTTGTTTAGCTCCGATAAGAGCCGACCCAAAAATGGCTGAGACAGCCACACTAGCTATAAATGGCTGCCAGCCGCTTGCTGTGGCTGATAACAGATATAGATGGCTCCTATCCCACCAAGGTCAGGTAATCTTGGTGGCATGTTGCTTGCAAGTCTCTTGTGTTACTCAATCAAGGGGCAGAAACCTTTGACTGGTTAAGGTCGCTCTGACACTATATATATATATATATATATACACATATATACTGTGTATAAATCATGTATATGCAGAATGGGGAAAGTTTTCAATAAGCAACAAGTAAGTCAGGGGACAGTCAACTGTTAATACTGCTTCAGCTGAGCTGGGGATTTTCATTTGCATTCACTCTGACCTGATGACTCTGCTCTCCAGGTCTTATCAGTGAGGTTTTTGGAGGGAGAGGTGTTAGGCTAGGTTCACACGGTGTATTTGCAGGGCGTAATTACTCCCCGCAATTACGCCGTGTGGCCGGGAGCGGAGCGGGGGCGGGTATACGCCGCTGGTAATTTACATGTCACTTATCTCCCCGCCCGGCGGATTCGCCAAACAGGGAGAGGAGACTTAATCCATAGTTCTCTATGAGAACTGTGGATTACCGTAATGACTTGGACATATTCCAGCTGTAATTTGTGCACTCCGGCACGTAATTACAGACTGAAATACGTACAAATTTAAGCCGTGTGAACATAGCCTTAATCAGATCAGCTTGAGTGCTCCTGAAATGTGTTGCTGTCCAGTTCTGCAATGGATGGGGCAGGGAACTGGACGGCTGCACATTCCAGGAGCACAATAGAATAATGTATTTATTTAGAAAGCTGTCAGTGGCAACTCGCACTGCTCCCCAAAGCTGCAAAGAGCAGGAGTCAGCAACAGAATTTGCAGGCATTGAATAGGGCTGACACAAAATAAATGCTGACACCAGTCTTTAGATTATAATACTAGCGAGGTGGCAACCCTAAGTGGGCCGCCTGTGCTTATGGGGCCCCCGGGTAGCCGCCTACCTCACCCAATGATAAAGACGTCCCTGCCGGAGGTTGGGGGGCCGCTCAGGTGCAGGAACATTGTACCTAAGTGAAGGGAATAAAAGGTCGGTGCAGGTCCCGGAGGTGTCAGTGCTGGTGTCACCTGCTCCATAGCTGTGTCCTGCTGCGGGAAGTTACTCAACATCACAACACACAGATACATCCTGATGCAGGCTCTCTTAGCTATTTTTGGAAGTCCTACAGGAATGAAAGGAGAGACCACTATGAGCTGAGTTCTGCAAAGATAAGTACTAATAGGAACACCCCTTTAAGCTCTTCTCTATGGTCTATCTGACCCACTGTTGGTTCGGCCCTTGTATGCTCACCTACTAAGGAGATATAGAACAGTCTTAGATGCTGGGCCCACTCCATACTGAGACTAATTACTTTTGTTTACTTTAGCGCTACAGCCCTCTGGACTTTAGAAAAATATCTCCTGCTCTCTTTTTAGAGCAATTAGAAGACCTTTGAATACGGAGCTGAGTTTTGAGTCTGTGAAACAACATGGTGAGACAACCCTTTTAATGATTACAATAACTACATAAGGCACAGAATACTTGGTGGTTGCCACATACACTGGGTGGCACTATTGTTTTTTGTTGTTATTAACACTTGGTGATGTAGATCACAGGACTTGTTTTGTTTAAGTTCTGTTCTAGATCAGGCTAATGTTAACTTCACACAGCTCTCCTGAACTTGCTACAAAACGATGATAGCCCACAGTGAAATTAACTCTACTTAAAGGGGTTGTCTCATGACAACATTTGACAATGTTTTCTGCTGGTTGACATGCAGAGCATGTGAAATGGAGGGGTGTGTTTCTCCTCCCAGCAGGCAGTATCTTCACTCTCTGCAGTCCCACAGTGTGCACGTGATGATTCATTCTGTGTGAGCTGGGGGAAGGGAGAGGTTCTCAGCTGTCATTGGAATAATTGAAAGTGAAAAGCTAAGTGTAACTCGATAGTGTATATCTAAATTTCTCGCTCTCTCTACATACTTTGTAACTAGAAAGGGCATTTGACATTCAGGACTCTGGGAAAGATGGGTGACTTTTTCCCCCCTGTCATAGTTTCATAGTTTCATAGTTTGTAAGGCCGAAAAAAGACAAGACGTCTATCCAGTTCAGCCTGCTGTGCTAAGGTGTTGATCCAGAGGAAGGCAAAAAAACCCCAATGAGGTATAAAACCCCCAATGAGGTATAAAACACAGTGATATTGCCTGCATATTATTACACCTCTGACCTCTACAGATCTGCAGAACTCAACGATATGCTTTATCTGTTTGTGTTTACATGGGACTGCACATCTGTCTCACAAAAGTTTTTACATGATACTGTACATGGGATTTACGTGGGACTATCAATGTAAAACTGCACCTCTTCCATGGCACTACTGTATTTTATGTGGGATTGCCAATGTAAGACTGCCAATGTAAGACTGCTGTGTTTTCCGGTTTATTTGGGACTGCGCATCTTACCTGGGACTCTCTCTTTCTCTCTCTCGTCCGTGCGCACCGCTGCTTCTACATGCATTTGCGTGCTCCTGTGCGACCTGGACGGGACAGAACTCAGCCAACAGCCAGTAATACTTTAGCTATGCGAAACCCGACTTGGGCTCAAACTCCGTTGCTAAGCACAGATAAAGCCTCACATTCTGGTAAAGCACAGTACTTTGCTAATGGTAACCAGGGACATACAGGCTTAGATTTTTTGTCCCCTTATTTTTAACTATGATCTTTAACGATCGCCCACCGTCTTTTGGCGGCGGGTATTTTAGGTCATTCATTTACAGCAACGTCTTTTGATGTCACTGCAGACATCGGAGTTTCCGGCGCCCAGCACAGTATCAGCGCTGAGATCAGGGCTGTACTACACAGCCCTGATCTCAGCGCCGCTCCTGCAAGCACCGAGGAGTGGGGGAACTCCCGCTCCCCGATACTTTAACCCTTTGATTACCGCAGTTCGTCACCGCTGCGCAATCAAAGGGTTTCCCTGCTCTGTCGGGAGATCGGAACACCCGGTGACCCGACAGAGCACGGGGAACGGCTGCACAGTCAGCTCTGGGGACCTAGAGTGGCCCCAGAGCTGTCTGTGTAACAAGCCAGTGACCATGACAGACTGTGTGCTGTCTTGATCACTGCCTGTGTCTCACTGATACATATTATAATGCATGAGCATATATGAATATGCTAATACATTTCCAAGTGTAAAAACATGTAAAACAGGTCTCCCTTCCTGGGATTTTTTTTTTTAAAAAGTAAGAAAATGAATAAAAAATAAATAATAAAATCAAAATAAATATTTAATAAAAAATAATTGTGCATACATTGCACACAAAAACCCTACACATATTAGGTATCCACATGACCATAATAACCTGTAGAATTAATCTAACAAGTTATTGAGTGTGAACTGTGAATGGTGTAAAAAAATAAAAATTTTACAAAAATTCTGCAATTATTTATAAGTGAACTTAAACTATTCCCCTATAAAGTACAACTTGTCTTGAATAAAACGAGGCCTCATACAACTGCGTCACTGAAAAAATAAAAAAGTTACAACTGTTGAAACGCAAGGAGGCAAAAACTAAAACAATGTTCTGGTCATTAACTACTTTTCAGGCTTGGGGCTTAAAGGGGATGTATCGCTTCCTTAGTTCGGCTGATTCACACTGCTCTCAGCTTCTCAACTCTGCAAATGCAGGGGCGTTTCTTCCCCTCCCAGCTGGGTGACATCATCCCCCCTTCACTGTGCGTGCAGGCTCCCGAGATTCCCCCCCTCTGATGCTACATGTCACTGTGTCTTTCCCTATGCAGTCTTATTTTGTAAGAGCTGTACACATACCACAGGCTGCATTCAATCTAGACTGAGCAATAGAACTCTTCTCCTCTCACAGCTGGAGATGCTTTATGAACGGCACAGATCTCGCTTCTATGCAGGAGAGTTAGGCACCGGGACAAAACTGTTATGTTTTCTCATTGTAGAATCTGTTGCAGTCTGTTTCTGCTGGGTGTGGAGAGAGAAAATGCTACGTCCCCTAACCCTTAGTCAGGCAGGGATCGACACAAAGTGTGCTATTTCCTGATTATGTAAGCCCTTCAGTGAAATTCTGTTTCTTCTGCCTGTATAAAGTGAAAATGTGACGGTCCCTTACTCTGAGTGACAGACACAGCTCTGTGACCAGGGGCTGTACAGAATGTAAATGAGCCCTCAGCTAGTGAAATGCAAGGAGGAGGGATCCTGAGGGATTCGACCAGGACTGGTTATCAGTGTAAACAAAAACACAAGATAAGGGATCCTGTGAATACAAGACCGCTTTGCTAATGACATCCAATTGCAAAGTTGCTTGTTTTCACTGTCCCCTTATTCTGAAGACCATTTAATGAAATGATAAAACCCCTTTAAGGGGTTAATGATCACAATAACTACATAAGGCACAGAATACTTGGCGGCTGCCACATACAGTAGGTGGCACTATTTGTTTTTGTTGTTTTTAACTCCTGGTGATGTAGATCAAGAGACTTGTTTTGTTTAACTCCTGTTCTAGATCAGGCTAATGTTAACTTCACACAGCTCTCCTGAACTTGCTACAAAACGATGATAGCCCACAGTGTAATTAACTAAACTCTACTTAAAGGAGTTGTCTCATTACAAGCTTTCAGCTTACCTCAGTGTGCCTGGCAGTTGAATTCAGGGGCGTGCTTCTTGTCTGCCTCTTCTCCTCCCTCTTCCCCACCTCCCCTCAGCACACAGAATGCTCTCCTCCATAACTTCTATACAGCAGGGGGAGGGGCGAGGGGGTTTGCTGCCAGAGTTAACCCTGTGTGTGCCTGCCTAGGTCTGCTGCAGGCTGCTCAATCAGCTGTAGTAGGGCTGATCTATGAGTGTGGAGAGTTCTGTGAAGCTGTGTATGCTAATAGCAGAGCAGAGGGAATGCATGTGTTCCTATACCCCCTGCTGTAGCATACATATCTCCACATCTCCAGCAACAACAAACCCTATCAGAACAGACACAGGGCAGCTGGGAAGTGTTACTATAATCACGATGTGTCACTAGTACAGCCGAGCATGAAGCGTTCACATGCCCCCTGATCTGTTCTATTAGCATAGTCACAGCTCCACAGACACATCATGATTATAGTAACACAGGGTCACTGCTGTCACATCTATTGATCAGCCTCACCTCTGCTCTCCTCAATCTGTGTAGAGAGCAGGAGGAAGCAGGCACACACAGGGTTAATCCAGGCAGCACAGACACAGAAGCCAGAGCCCTCCCCCTCCCTCCACTACAGAAGCATTCTGTGCGGGAGGGGCTCTCTGCTCTGACCTGTATTCTGAAAGGTGATGAGTCATCAGACCTGACAGCCAGTGAGATAAAGATCAACAGGTCGGCTGCTATAGAGATTTGAGAAGCTGATGTACTACTACTAACAGGGATAGCTCAAAATCAGTAGGACATTTGTAATGAACATATATTGCAAAGCTGCTTGTTTTTTAAAGATCTTTTATTTAAAACCCAATCATTGTAGCGAGACAACCCCTTTAAGGCAGCTGAAAATTAGAGGGTCATCTCTACCCCTACCACTACGGGTTCTGCCTTAAATGGGACATGACCACGCTGTTGCAGTTCTCCCCCTTTACTTCTATGGGAGTTCTGAATATATTAGTGTTCTCGGCTATATTGAGCTATATTTGAAACTCCCATAAACGTGAATAGAGGAAAGCTGTGCAAACTCCTTGTCACTCAATAGCTTCCTTGTTGCTCACTTTGATATCCTTGTTGTGAAGAACAAGCTTGTCCCATCTTAAGCTCACCAATGCACCACTGATTGACAATTACATGAGCTAATCGCAGGTGTTCCATGCACCACATGTGGACTATGCATGCTTCACACTGTGGAATCATACCAGTATCCAGCATCAGTATGCACACTTATGTTAGTACTAGGCTCTCCCTGAGCCCTCGCTGATACTAGAAAAATCTGCTGTAGCTGCCAGCCAAAAAAACAACATTCCAGCTCTCAGGTACTATGTCAGATATTGGTGGTGTCACTACACACTGTGGCCATCTATACCATGAAACCAGTAAAACAGTATACCCGACACATCAGCAAAACCTCAACAATTATAGTACACTCAAAGGAAACCGTTTCTTAAAGTGTATGTAGTGATTGTAATTTAAGATAGGATTATCATTTTTATACATACCATATTCACATCACTTCTGCAGAGCGTGATCTGCTGTAGTAGTCACATGAGGGTAGGACACACCTTGTCCTCACAGCAAGGAGGAAATTTCCTTTGTTATCTCCAGAATTGGATTTTTTTATATATGGAATTCTGTGTGGCTTATACATTCTCATCTTCTTTTAGTCCATATTCCCACATATCTACTGTTGAGATTTATCCTGATTGACTGGTAAAGGATGGACAGACACAAAGACAAGATGGCAGAGAGTATATTAAATCTCACCCTAGAGATAATCTTCCAGCTTACTGGAGAGGTAAGAGATTCTGATGCTGTCACATTACATCATTCTTATCTATGGTAATTACTGATGATATGACTGGAGAGGGGAGGGGGCTCTGATAATGTCACGTTACATCATTCTTATCTATGGTAATAACAGATGATATGACTGGAGAAGGGAGGAGGGGGCTTCTGATGATGTCACATTACATCCTTTGTTATCTATGAATTAAAGATTGATATGATGGAGATGGGGATGGGGGCTTGATGATGTCACATTTACATCATTCTTTAGTCTATGGTAATAACTAGTTGATGTGATCTGGATTGAGTGGATGGGATGGACAGACATGAATAAGATGCAAGAGTATATTAATTATCTACTAGAGTAATCTTCACAGTGTATGACTGGAGAAGGGAGGGGGCTCCGTTGATGTCACATTACATCATTCTTATCTATGGTAATAGCAGATGATATGACTGGAGAGGGGAGGGGGCTCTGATGATGTCACATTACATCATTCTTATCTGTGGTAATAACACCTGATATGACTGGAGAGGGGAGGGGGCACTGATAATGTCACATTACATCATTCTTATCTATGGTAATAACAGATGATAGGACTGGAGAGGTGAGGGGGCTCTGATGGTGTCACATTATCATTCTTATCTATGGTAATAACAGATGATATGACTGGAGAGGTAAGAGATTCTGATGATGTCACATTACATCATTCTTATCTATGGTAATAACAGATGATATGACTGGAGAGGGAAGGGGGCTCTGATGATGTCACATTACATCATTCTTATCTATGGTAATAACAGATGATATGACTGGAGAGGGGAGGGGACTCTGATGTCACATTACATCATTATTATCTATGGTAATTACAGATGATATGACTGGAGAATGGAGGGGGCTCTGATAATGTCACATTACATCATTCTTATCTATGGTAATGCAAGAAACCAAAGAATACACAGATACCTTCAGGCTAAAAATACAATTTAAAAATTAACTTTTATTGATATATAATATAAAACAATGAACTACATGAATCCCTATTATGCCCTACTAACTCCGCTAATAAAAAGCGGAGACCTCGCCCCAAAAAGGGCGACCCCACACAGGAACCTACTCTATAAACCCTATACCGTCCCTCAAATGTGTGACCAACACCTAATTAGTAACCACAAATAACATATATAAATTAAAAAACCAAATACCAAATAAAAAAACTATCACCAAAACAAAAAAGAGATAGACAAGAACAATAGTTCCCTGTCCCGACGCGTTTCCCCCACAGATATAGTGGGTTCATCAGGGAACAGACAGTAGCAATATACAAGGTGATAATATAAATACCTTTAAGAGAGAACGGGTATAGTAGGATATAATAATCCAAAAATGCGAGCCAAAGATATAAATATCCAGTATATCATTAAATAACAAAAGATAACACATGTACACTTACGTCCCTTAAAGATTATTTCTGTGGACGCATTAAAAAGGGTAAATCCTAAGATATGGGATAAAACCGGTACCCATTCAACATGCTGGACCGGGATGATGCCGCCAGACTCTGCACCGGTAAGTATCTAAGTTAAATACCTTTACGATTGGCACCAGATAACACGCCCGTCTGTCGTACCCGGAAATGTAAGGAAACAATAAAGATTGCAAGTTCAAAAAGCACAACATAGTGTGCTATGAGGAACTTCCGGAATTCCGCCCCAGATACTCCAGGCGCACCGCGCACGCGCGTCAAGAAGATCACGTCGCACGCACCCGCGCATGCGCATATGACAGGTGTCAACCAGGGAAAAATTACAAAACAGCACTGGTATTACTCCGTGCGCCACTACGCGTGCGCGCCAGAGGCATCATAATAGACACGATTGCTCATGGGCGGCCCCCAAATTATAACATTACCTAGCAACAAGGTGCATAGCATACTCAGGATCGGCAGTAGCCAGATAATAAAAGAGCGCGACCATATATATCCAATCGCATGGTAAGTACAAGAAAATTCCCAGTAGATAGATAGTGCCAAATAAAAATTAAAAAAGGCTGAAAAGACTGATGATAAACCCCGAGCAGCACCAGGCCAAATGACCCAGGCAAATATCAATAAGTATAATATATATTAATGCAGTCACCTAATAACCAAAAGATCTAAAAATAAAATTTCCAGAAGGATAAAAATAATCTACAAAGGTAAATAAAGAAATAAATACATAGTGCAGAGAATAATCCAGAAATAGTAGTAGAACGAAAAATGCAAAAAAATGATATCTAATTAATATATAAAAAATAACTATGATGACAGTCAAATTGGAAACAATATACCTGATAAATAAATAAATGATAAACAACCAGAAGGTCAAATGAATGATGCGAAAGTGAGAGAATCATTAATACCACATGGTTGGAGTGTCTTTAATCGAAAAATCCAATTGGCTTCCCTTTGGAGTACTCTTTTCTCAAAATCCCCTTATCTGGGGGAAGGAGGAACAATTTCGACAACCGAAAAGATGATAGACAAGGGGTTGTCTCCATGCTTTGAATTCATGTGTCTAGCAAGGGGAGTGTCACGATCATTTCTCACATCACCTATGTATTCAAGGATACGCCGCCTGAATTCGCGAATAGTCTTACCTACATACATACGTGGGCATGGGCAGGTGGCTTGGTAAATCACCCCCCTGCCACCTGCCCATGCCCACGTATGTATGTAGGTATGTAAAATCGGGGTATTGAACAAGGGGTTGTCATTTGTACCAAAGAATCCCTTTAGAATTCATCTATTCGCCCGGAGATTAAAATGGAAAAAATTCTTCAAACTGAATAGGGAAAGACAGTGCTCTGAATGGGGCATTGACCCTTCTGAGTTTCAGGATGTCCAACTTCTCACTGATCTGTTGGAAGAGGGAGAAAGGGACAGATCAAAAGGTCCCTTTTCAAATTTGCGACCGAAGAGTAGGAAAATGCCACCGATAGTTGACAATATCGACACCTTTGTTAGAGTCATGTGCGACTCTATTGAGAATCTACAACTTAACCAGAGAGACAGGGGGAAGAAAGCTTTCAATTTATTAAAAGGTGAATATTTGGCTTTAAAAAAATCTTGAGCAAGATCGCTCTATAGAAATCAAGCCCTCAGATAAGGGTGGGAACACGGTCATTCAGAACTATGATGACTATCGGAAAATGTGTTTAGAAATTTTGAATGACAGAACTAGATATAATGTGCTACCGACAGATCCATCAGTCAGATTTAAAGGTGAACTTGAAACACTTCTAAAAGAAGCTTTAGCTGCTGAACTTATTGATCAGCAGAAATTCACATTTATGCTACCCTCGGCTCCACAGGTCGCGACATTCTATGGATTACCCAAGGTCCATAAGGGACTTATGCCATTAAAGTGCCGACCAATTGTGTCGGGAATAGACAATTTGACACAGAATGCTAGTCTTTACGTGGATAATAGTCTGTTTCCCCTTGTGACTGCACTCCCTTTATTCATCAGAGATACTACAGATTTACTCGCCAAATTAGATCAATTGGTTGTCGATCCTAATATGTGGCTGTGCAGTATAGACGTCGAAGCCCTTTATAGTTCTATCCCACATGATAAGGGTATTGAGGCAGTTCAATTTTTTCTCAATACTAGAAGTATTTTTTTACAGGCTCATGGTTCATTTGTGATTAAGCTACTTCATTTCATACTCACACATAATTTCTTTTTGTTCGATGGCAGATGCTACCACCAGCTCAGGGGGACCGCCATGGGGAGCCCCTGTGTTTCCTCGTACGCGAATCTCTTCCTGGGCTGGTGGGAGCAAACCATCGTCTTTTCAGATGAGTTTTGGGAGGTCCAAGAATCTATCGCCTATTGGGGGCGTTACATAGATGACATTGTGATTCTGTGGACAGGCTCTGAGATGGCATTCCATCAGTTCGTTCAACATCTTAACATCAACCAGATCGGTCTTCGTTTTACATCAATTATTCATAGGTCCGAACTGGTGTTTTTGAATGTTGTAATTTCAAAGGTACCCGACGATCGTCTTGTAACCTTTCTCCACCGCAAACCATCAGCGGGCAATAGCCTCTTGTGCTGGGATATCAGGTATATCGATTACAATTTGACTGTCATCATAGTTATTTTTTATATATTAATTAGATATAAATTTTTGCATTTTTCGTTCTACTACTATTTCTGGGTTATTCTCTGCACTATGTATTTATTTCTTTATTTACTTTTGTAGATTATTTTTATCCCCCTGGAAATTTTTATTTTTAGACCTTTTGGTTATTAGGTGACTGCATTAATATATATTATACTTATTGATATTTGCCTGGGTCATTTGGCCTGGTGCTGCATTTCAGCCTTTTTTAATTTTTATTTGGCACTATCTATCTACTGGGAATTTTCTTGTACTTACCATGCGATTGGATATATATGGTCGCGCTCTTTTATTATCTGGCTACTGCCGATCCTGAGTATGCTATGCACCTTGTTGCTAGGTAATGTTATAATTTGGGGGCCGCCCATGCGCAATCGTGTCTATTACGATGCCTCTGGCGCGCACGCGTAGTGGCGCACGCAGTAATACCAGTGCTGTTTTGTAATTTTTCCCTGGTTGACACCTGTCATATGCGCGGGTGCGTGCGACGTGATCTTCTTTACGAGAGTGTGCGGTGAGCCTGGAGTATCTGGGGAGGAATTCCGGAAGTGCATCATATCACCCTATGTTGTTGTTTTTGAAGTTGCAATCTTTATTGTTTCCTTCCATTTCCGGTTACGACAGACGGGCGTGTTATCTGGCGCCAATTGTAAAGGTATTTAACTTAGATACTTACCGGTGTAGAGTCTGGCGGCATCATCCCGGTCCAGCATGCTGAATGGGTATCGGTTTTATCCCATATCTTAGGATTTACCCTTTTTAAAGCGTCCACAGAAATAATCTTTAAGGGACGTAAGTGTACATGTGTTATCTTTTGTTATTTAATGATATACTGGATATTTATATCTTTGGCTCGCATTTTTGGATTCTTATATCCTACTATATCCGTTCTCTCTTAAAGGTATTTATATTATCACCTTGTATATTGCTACTGTCTGTTCCCTGATTAACCCACTAACCCTGTGGGGGAAACGCGTCGGGACAGGGAACTATGTCTATCTCTTTTTTGTTTTGGTGATAGTTTTTTTATTTGGTATTTGGTTTTTTATTTCTATATGTTATTTGTGGTTACTAAATAGGTGTTGGTCACACATTTGAGGGACGGTATAGGGTTTATAGGGTAGGTTCCTGTGTGGGGTCGCCCTTTTTGGGGCGAGGTCTCCGCTTTTTATTAGTGGAGTTAGTAGGGCATAATAGGGATTCATGTAGTTCATTGTTTTATATTATATGTCAATAAAAGTTAATTTTTAAATTGTATATTTAGCCTGAAGGTATCTGTGTATTCTGTGGTTTCTTGCGTATTTTTTTGGTGATACCGGGCGACTTTATCTTGGGGTCCCTCCACCCAATTATATTTAGGAGCTAGGTAGTTTGCTTATCTATGGGAATACCAGATGATGACTGGAGAGGGGAAGGATATCTGATGATGTCACATTACATCATTCTTATCTATGGTAACAACAGATGATATGACTGGAGAGGGGAGGGGGCTCTGATGATGTCACATGACATCATTCTTATCTATGGTAATAACAGATGGGTATGACTGGAGAGGGGAGGGGGCTCTGATGAGGTCACATTACATCATTCTTATCTGTGGTATAACAAGACTGATATGACTGTGAGCGATGGGATAGGGGCATCTTTGGGGGGTTCAATTACATTTGACTAGTCATTGCTTATCTGTGGAATACAATGAATGACTGGAGAGGGGAAGGGGATCTGATGATGTCACATTACATCATTCTTATCTATGGTAACAACAGATGATATGACTGGAGAGGGGAGGGGGCTCTGATGATGTCACATTACATCATTCTTATCTGTGGTAATAACAGATGATATGACTGGAGAGAGGAGGGGGCTCTGATGAGGTCACATTACATCATTCTTATCTGTGGTAATAACAAATGATATGACTGGAGAGGGGAGGGAGCTCTGATTATATTACATTACATCATTCTTATCTGTGGTAATAACAAATGATATGACTGGAGAGGGGAAGGGGCTCTGATGAGATCACATTACATCATTCTTATCTATGGTAATAACAAATGATATGACTGGAGAGGTGAAGGGGCTCTGATGATGTCACATTACATCATTCTTATCTGTGGTAATAACAAATGATATGACTGGAGAGGTGAAGGGGCTCTGATGATGTCACATTACATCATTCTTATCTGTGGTAATAACAAATGATATGACTGGAGAGGGGAGGGGGATCTGGAAATGTTGGTAGAGACATTTATATTGTATCTCTCCATAAACAGGATTACACAGTAGTGAAGAAGACCTCTAGTGATTGCTCTCCAGCCCTGGTGTCTGATGGATGTGGAAGAACCCTGAGTCCAATCATAGGGCCCCCACCTCACTCCCCGATGCATGAAGAAATTAATATGGAGAAGATCCTAGAACTCACCAACAAGATCATTGAGCTGCTGACTGGAGAGGTGACGCTGCTGCTGGGAATGCTGGGACATTATACAGTAACACCACTGGAGGGGTCTGGGTGATGACCGTATCATTTTGTGTGTCAGGTTCCTATAAGGTGTCAGGATGTCGCCGTCTATTTCTCCATGGAGGAGTGGGAGTATTTAGAAGAACACAAGTATGTGTACGAGGACGTCATGATGGAGGATCTGTACAAGGACATCATGATAGAGGATCTGCACCAGGAAGTCAAGATGGAGGATGAGCAGCCCTTCACATCACCGGGTAATAGACATGAACGAATATGTCTTTTAAAGTGTACCTCTGATTATATACAACTTGGTATAAAAATAAGACTACAAGCAAAAATATACTTTATTATACATCTTATAAGAGGGAAAAATGCCTTTTTTTTCATTCACTTTTATGTCTGTCATTGTGTGGCTTACATATTGTATAAAGTGACAGACAATCTATAAAGCTGTTCCTTTGTGAGTACTGGAGCTGCCATGACATGACATAAACTCTTTGTTTTCTAACCACCTAGATGCCACGGTCTGTATCAACTGCGGCATTTTATCTCCAATATTGTCATTGCATTGAGATCATAGTACAGATGGCACCTGATGTTAATGGCATTTGCAGGTTAAGTATTTGAGAATAAAGAATTAACTCAGTCTCTGTGTTTCCCACAGTTGGATCCAGTGAGAGAACCGCTCCAGAGAGATGTCCCTGTCCTCTTCTTCCTCAGGATTATCAGGTAGATGGAGATCTTCCCTATGATCTGTAGAAGGCTGTGAAGATCCTGTGTTCATCTTGTTTTATTCACCAATATTACATTGGGTTGCAAAAGTCTTCCTACCCCTTAAATGGTTCCTTTTTTTGTACATGTTCCAGCCACAAACATCAATGTATTTTATTGATATTTTATGTGATTGAGCAACACAAAGGAGCAAGCATGCGTGAAGTCTAAAGAAAATGATCTGTGCTTTTCCAAATGTTTGCGGAGTAAAAAATTGAAAAGTGTGGCCTGCGTATGTTTTCAGCCCCCTTTTAGCTACAATGACAGCTGCAGTATGTTGGGGGATGTCTCTACCAGCTTGGCACATCTAGAGGCTGGCATTGGTTGGCGAACATTTGTGTACAGCAATTTCCAACTGCTGCCCCAGATTCTCAGTGGGATTTAGGTCTGGACTGTGACTAGGCCATTGTTACACATGAATCTGCTACGATGTTATCCACTGCATTATAGCTTTGGCTGTATGTTTTAGAGTCGTTGTCCTGCTGAAAGGTGAACCCCAGTTTCAAGTTTTCTGCAGCCTCTAACAGGTTTTCCTCTAGGATTACCTTGTACTTAGCTCCACTCATCTTTCCATCAACTCTGAGCAGCTTTCCAGTCCCTGCTGAAGCAAAGCCTCCTCCAAGCATGATGCTGATCCCACTATGCTCCACGGTGGGGAGGGTGTGTTCAGGCGGCTTTGTAGTTTTGGCTTCCTCTACCCACAGTGTTTGGCATTCAGGTCTCATCCGAGCAGAGCTCTTTCTTCCACATGCTTTCTATGTCCCCTAAAGAGCTTTCAGCAAACTGCTTACAAGACTTATTATGTCTTTAAAAAATGACTTTCTTCTCAACTATAAAGGCCAGAATTATGGCGTACACGAATAATAGTTGTCCAGCATACAAATTGTCCCACCTGAAACTATGGATCTCTGAAGCTCCTCCCAAGTGACCCTGGATCTCATTGCTGCTTTTCTAATTTAGTTCTCTCTTTGCCTGGGCTGTCAGTTTAGGTGGACGGCCATGTCTTGGCAGTTTACCAGTTAAGCCATACCATTTATGGATGACTGATTGAACAGTGCTCTGTGAGATATTCAGAGCTTGGACTTTTTTTTCCCCGCTAAAACTTCAACCTGCAATACACTTTGCCACAACTTTATCTCTGAGCTATATGGTGTGATCCTTGGTTATCATCATGCTGTTTGTTAGCTAATCTTCCCTAATAAATCTGAGGCCTTCAGACAACAGCTGTAGTTATACTGAGAATAAATTTCATACTGATGTATTCTATTTACTAATTAGGTGACTTCTAAAGGCAATTCATCACACTGGATTTTATTTAGAGGTATCAGAGTACAAGGGACTGAAAATCATATATATGCACACCACACTTTTCAGTTTCTAATTTGCAAAAATGTGGAAAAGCACTAGACTTCAAATGATTGCTACTTTGTGTTGCTCACATAAAATACACTAAAGTTTGTGGCTGTAACGGTAAAAATTACGTACAGTGTAAGGGGTAGGAAAACTTTTGCAACTCACAGTAAATGTTTTTTACTTCTTTAATGGAAACGATGGCGATGGAAGGAATAAAGCCGATATTTATTTCTCCTGGTGTGTCTGGCAGAAGCTGATCTTCCTACACCAAAGCATCCTAGCCATCCTGAATATACTCCGATCAGCCAAAATATTCAAACTATCCAGATCATATTCTGTAGGCCCCCTCATGCAATGAACATAGCTTGTTAATGGTTGACTATTTACCTACCTTGAAGTACTTTTCTTAGGTGCTAACCACTGAATATTCGGAACACTTCGCAACAGCTGACGATTTGAAGTTTTCCTGATTTAGTCACATAGCCATTATAATATGGGCATTGTCAGCGTCTCACAGATCCTTACACATGTTCAATCACTAAGGGCGACATGTATGAACGGGGCTGCGCCAGATATCTGGCGTCTTTTCAGCCTGCTATTTCAGCACAGCCCCGTTCATACATGTTTAAATCTCTCGCACGCCATTCTTGGGATACAGCATTTCTAGGCGCATTACAGCTGGAACAGGTAGAGTACTTTTAAAGTGGTTTACCTGAGCCAGAAATGTCACCCTAGCACTAGAATATTCCTAATTTATAACCCGCTGTAGAGCAGGTTCATAAATCAGGGGCGTTCTATGCCATTATTATGCACATGAAATTTGGCATGTGCATTTCACCCTAATTGTTCACTTGTGCTTAACGAGGTGTTCCCATTTAAGACATCTATGGCATATCAATAGGAAATGCCATAAATATCTGTTAGACGCAGGTTCCAACTCTTAAGAACAAGCCACTGAAAGTCTCCGCAGAGAAGGACAAGTAGGTCACACCTGTGCTGTACTCTCCGTTCTGTCTTTTAAGAGTTCCCAGTACAGGTGGGCAGTGTGCTTGGCTGTACTTTGGCCTCCCATAGAGAGGACAGTGCAACATGTCCTGAGAATTGTAGTCGGGGTCCATTCCCAAGACAGGTGCAGATCCCAGTATCATTTATGGTGTATTCGATCGCTAAACCATAAATTAAATGGAAACACCCCTTTAATATACCCCACTCTAGGACAGACTCCATAATCACAAGAAAATCAAATTCATTTGGTCTCTTATTGGTTTAAATTTTCTGGCTGATAGGTGTATATGTAACCTAGGTTGTCATTCAATCAAGATCCAATATCTGTATTCGGCCTCTGGGCGACCTTCAGCTAAATGGTTCAGATAACTATTCCTCTCATGTTGTCATGTAATGAATTATCTTTTCTGCTCCTCTAGAACATTTCACGCGACTTCTCCAACTCTCTAAATTTTACAATATTTGTTTCACAGCTTATAAATCAGGAGGAAGATCCGCCTATTACTAGTAACCAGGAGACACATGTGCGGGGTGATGATGAATGTAAGGAAGAAATACCTACAGGTAACTGCCCAGGTGAGTAGTAACTAGGGATGGGCGAATCGAATCTGACAAAGTGGAAATCGTTTAGAAATTTCAGGAAAAATTCGATTCTAAACAAATTCAAATTTCCCGGCGAGTTGTGGTAACGAATCATCTTTTTCTCTAAAATGGCCGGGAGCACATGGCGTGACATGGGGCAGAGAACTATGGGAGAAAGAAAGAAACACCCTCAATGCCATGACATTCAGCCAATCAGCAGTCAGCCGGCTTCTGTGATGTCACAGCCCTATAAATAGGGCAGCCATGTTACATTCTGCCACTGTTTCTCTTATGCACACGGATCTCTCTGCAGCAGCACTAGATTGCACTCTGTGCCAAATACTTCTGATTTTAAAGTTACTGGGGTGAAATACCTTTCAACTACACAGTGTATGTGTGTCATATACACACATGTTCCCGAATCAGCGTTTTTTATTTTGGGATATTGTTCTCTGCGCCAAAGAGTTACTTTTTTCCCTTTTAAGGTTGTGTATGAAACTTGTGTGTTTGTTATATACACACATCTACATTAAACAAAGTTTGTTTTATTGTAAATTTTTGATTAAACAGTATATGAGACAGAGGTGGCAGGCCCTTCACAGATGAGTGGCAGTGGCACAAATGTTCCTGGAGCAGGCATCCTATATAGTCAGTTGGCCGCTGCCTATCTGCGCCATCGATCATCCTCTCGCAGGTCTGGCTGGGGGGTTCCTCAGCGCTCACGTACCACTGCCACAGCTGAGGTGGGGGATAGGAGCAGTACCAGCAACATCAGCAGCAACCTGCGTCTGGAGTCGTTGATGAGCAGCTTTCTTCACCCACCTAGTGAGGAAGGTACTCACCAGCAGCATCACCTGGAGCAGACCCTGAACTAGCAGGTGGTGGCCTATTTGGACAGCACCCTGCCGCTCCACATTGAATATCCGCTGGAATATTGGGCAGCCAAACTGGATTTGTGGCCGCAACTCGTCGAGTTTACACTGGAGAAGCTGTCCTGCCTGGCCAGTAGTGTGGAATCAGAGCGGGTGTTCAGTGCATGGTGGCCATAGTTACCCCAAGGAGAACTCGTTTGTCCACCTGAAATGTGGAGACTCTCCTTTGTTAAGATGAATCAGGCATGGATCAGCCAGGATTTCCACACACCAATGTCTGATGCATCAGATTAGATCAGCCATGATGCCTCACCAAAACTTTGAGAAGTGAGTCCGGATTCTTCTGGCTACATGCCTCAGCTACTATTCTGATGCTGCTACACTTCTGCTGCCGGCTGCTCCATCTATCACCTGCCATCTTTACTAGGGACTGGTATTGCCACCCACCTCCCCACTCTTCACTGGGCCATTATGTAGCCGCCTGATGCTGCTGCCACCTCACCACTCAGGTCTCCTCATGCTGCTGCCGTCACCTCTTCATTATGTCACCTAGCTGCCACCACCTCAAAATTATTTCATTGTGCCACTCTCCTGCCCGATACTGCTGTTGCTGCCGCCACCTCTACACTGTGTTATTGTACCAATCTGTGGTCTACTCGTGCTGCTGCCACCTCCACACTATGTCATTGTGCCACTCTGCAGCCTACTCATGCTGCCGCTACCTCCACAATCTATCATTGTGCCACTCTGTACCCTACTCATGCTGCTGCCACTTCCACAATCTGTCATTGTGCCACTCTGTGGCCCACTCATGCTGCTGCCGCCTCCACAAATTGTCATTGTGCCACTCTGTGGCCTACTCATGCTGCTGCCAACTGACCTCTCTCTCACTTGACCACCCTGTGGTTTCCTAATGCTGTTTCCACCCTCCATCACTCTATGACGTTGCCACTATGTTTGGTTTTCCCCTTCTTTTAATCTGTCAGGAGGAATGAAAAGGACAAACACAACCGCTTGTGTCTTCGGAGAAGCCGAAAGGCCAGTATGACACGGTCCTTTGTTTGCATCAGAATTGTCTGATGATTAGGTAGCCAAAAGCAGGAGTGGATGAAAGACACAGAAGACATGCAAATATCCCATTTACTGGTCATCTCTATTTTGGATCAACTCCTGTTTCTTTTTGGCTTTAGCAATGCTGATGGAGTATTGATCAATTGAAAACGGACACTGAAGGATCAAAGGAAGGGCAAAATGATCAGTGACATCAATGCAAAATTACTGGCGACACCCTCTCCACTCTTTCGGGGAATAGGGGGCTTTACATGTATCAATGTATAACAGAACAAGTTGTGTCATAGTCTGTGGAATCATCTGATGATGGTGTAAAAGGAGTGTGCTCTTTGACACTATAGTAGGATCTTGGCCCTCAGCTCGGTTCTTTCCAGCTGGCGCTGACATTACCTTGTCAGACTGCGTTCCCACTTCAGTTTTTTGGTCAGTTTTGACCCCGTAACTGCCCAGAGAAGTAAAGTGTGAAGCGATTCTAAGAGCGGCGCCTGTCATCTGTGTGTCATACTAAAACACAGCATTGTCACAGCATCGTTTCAATACTAAACCATACTCTCTATGCATATTTCTGCATGGCACAATGTTCTACAACACCATACAGGCTCTCTGCAGCCAGGAAATAGCTGTTTTTAACGCGATTCGTTGCAAATAAATCCAGGTGGTGGATTTGGTGTTAAAAGGAGTTGGGACCACTGAGGTTTGTAGGTTGTTAGAGACCATTGAAAGCAAATTAATTTGCCATCTTTCTCAAGTAACATCCACTTAGCAGGCCATGGAGGAAGAAGACTAAAGTCCTGCTCCATACAAAGGCCTTATGACTGGAGAGGAATGAAGACTGACTATGCAAGAGACGCCACCCTTTTCCCCTTTCCAATTTCCCCCCAAAAATGAAAAATAAATAAAATACGCATGTTTGGTATTGACCTTTGTGTGAACGCCAGAATTGCAATTTTCCCATAGCACATACAAAAGGAATAAAAAGCGATCAAAAAGGCATATACTGTAAATGCCAATCTGGTACCAATAAAAACATCAGTTCATCTCACAAAAAAAAGCTTTTATATAGCTCTGTAGAAGGAACAATAAAAGTTCTGGCTATCAGAAGACAGCGATGCTTAAATTTTGTTTTACACAATAAAAAAACTTTTTTTTTTAAAGCGCTTCAACATATAAAACTATATAAATTGGGTATCGCCATAATCATATCGACCCACAGTGTAAAAATAACTTGTCACGTGTACTGCAAGTGAACACTGTTAAAAATAAAAACACTACTAGGATTTCAGTATTTTCTTCACCCTGCCTTTCAAAAAACAGATTTAAAGGCGATCAATAAGCCTTGGTTACCCAAAAAATTATACCAATAAAAATATTTACTCCACAAAAAAAAGCCCCTACACAGAAAAATGAAGAAGTTATGGCTCTCACTATAGCAATGCAAAATGTGTTTTCCCTTTTGAATAAAAGTGTTTTAATTGTGTAAATGCAGTAAAACATAAGAAAAAAAAAATATAATGTATCGCTGTAATCGTCTCGAACCTGCTAAGTAAAGATAGCATGTCATTTATACCGTAAAAATGAAAATCACTACATGGATTGCTATATTTTGTTCAAAACGCCTCATAAAAAGTGATCAAAGCGTCATATGAGCCCCATTATGGTACCTTTAAAAATGACAACTCAACCCACAAAAAACAAGCCCTTAATCCACCGCTCCATATACAGAAAAATAAAAAAAAAAGCTATGGCTATCAGACTATGACAACATAAAAAATAAATTTCTTTCAAACGCATTTTTTTTTGTGTAAAAGTGATAAAGCATAAAAAAAAGATATAAAATTTGTATGATGGTGATTGTACCCACCGCATAGTAAAGTTATCCGGTCATTAATACCGTCTGGCGAATGCTGTAAAAATGAAGCCCAAAAAACAACAGTGGAACCGCGGATTCTTCCCTGCCATTTTCATGGCCCAATGCTAAAATAAATTATGGAACTTTTGTGCACCCAACTAGATAAGTTCCCTGAGGGGTGTTGAATCCAAGATGAGGTGACTTCTGGAAGGTTTCACTTGCTTGTACTTTAAGGGCTTTGCAAATAGAACATGGCACCCAGCAAAATATGCCTTCCAAATAGCGCTCCCTCCTCAGTACGCTATGCCATGAACCCAAACAGCAGTTTGCACCCACATATAGGATTTTTCTTAATTTGGAAGAAATTGAGTAACACATTTTGAGGTGCTTTTTTTCCTAGGATGCCTTGTAAAAGTGAAAATATTTCAGATTGTTGGAAAAAAATATTTTTTTTTCATTTTCACAGCTTAATGCTAGAAAAATGAATGCTAAAAAAAGAAAATCATAATAAAAATGAAACCCTGAAGTCCAGTAGGTGCTTCTCCTATTTTGAGGCTCGTGGTTGAATCAAATAGTGCACTAGGGCCACATATGGGATATCGCTAAAAATGGTAGAATTGGGGGAATCAATGTTAAGTTACATTCACCTGGTCACGTCTACCTTGTTCCAGTGAATAATGGCTAAAAACTGAGCATCTGCCAAAAAAAGTGAAATCTTGAAATTTCATATTGAACCACAGACCACAACCAGTTAATAAACTTCCTAAATGTTATTTTGAATTCTTCAAAGGGTGTAGTTTCTCAGATGGAGTTATTCATAGGGGTATCTAACATATAGGCCCCTCAACTGGACTGGCGCTTAAAAAAATCTATATTCCAAATTTTCTTGAAAATGTGAAAAATTTCTATGACATTTTTAAGCCACCTAATATGTCAAAAATACACATTTAAAAAATTATGCCAACCTATAGTAGCTATATGGTAGATGCTAGTTGTAAACTATTTTTTGTGGAATAACTATCTGTCTTACACACAGAAATATTTGAACTTTGAAAAGGATTTTTTTTCTAAATTTTCACGATATTGTGATTTTTTTTTTTTTACAAATAAACAAGAATTGTATGGACCAAAATTTACTACTAACTTAAAGAACAGTGTGTCACGAGAAAACCATCTCTAAATCACATGGATAGGTAAAAGTATCAAAAAGTTATCACTTAAAGTGACACTTTAGATTTAAAAAATGGAGCTCTGTCAGGGAGGTCAAAACTCGCTGTGGCGGTAAGGGGTTAATACACATTAGTGCTTTCATGTTACTATACTTACAGAGGAACTATTGCACAAGTCATATAAAGACCTCTGATGATAACTAGGTGTCCACCCTCCTAGATCTCCACTACAAGGTCAAAATGTGCTAACTAATGCCAGCAGTAGAGAGGGATGACAGAATGTGTCGATATCAATCAGTCCAGACTTTTAAGGACTATGGGCGACATGTATGAAAGTTGGCGCTGACAGGTCAGTTCTAAATCACTTTAAGGCAGTGTAGAATGTGCCAGAATGTATGAATCTGTTCTTCTGCAGGTCATAAATACAGGGCAGTTTAGAGCCAATACCACAAGTCTGGCTCAGGCACCACCTTTACCTGGTCTGGCTGATCTTCTGCAGGTCATACATACAGGGCAGTGTAGAGCCAATACCACAAGTCTGGCTCAGGCACCACCTTTATCCTGGTCTGGCTGTTCTTCTGCAAGTCATACATACAGTGCATTGTAGAGCCAATACGACAAGTCTGGCTCAGGCATCACCTTTACCCTGGTCTGTTCTTCTGCATGTCATACATACAGGGCAGTGTAGAGCCAATACCACAAGTCTGGCTCAGGCACCACCTTTACCCTGGTCTGGCTGTTCTTCTGCAGGTCATACATACAGGGCAGGGTAGAGCCAATACCACAAGTCTGGCTCAGGCACCACCTTTACCCTGGTCTGGCTGTTCTTCTGCAGGTCATACATACAGGGCAGGGTAGAGCCAATACCACAAGTCTGGCTCAGGCACCACCTTTACCCTGGTCTGCTGTTGTTCTGCAGGTCTAATACAGTGCACTGTAGAGCCAATACCACATGTCTGGCTCAGGCTCCACCATTTACCTGGTC
Source organism: Phyllomedusa bahiana (assembly GCA_025379985.1). NCBI lineage: Eukaryota > Metazoa > Chordata > Amphibia > Anura > Hylidae > Phyllomedusa > Phyllomedusa bahiana. The sequence continues at coordinate 20,033 of JAODAL010028669.1, read as the reverse complement.
TGGGTGCTCTTCTTCAGTTCTGTGATAGTGGGCAGTGTAGAGCCAATACCACAAGTCTGGCTCAGGCACCACCTTTTCCCTGGTCTTGTTGTTCTTTTGCAGGTCATACATACAGGGCAGTGTAGAGCCAATACCACAAGTCTGGCTCAGGCACCACCTTTACACTGGTCCAAGCACACCGCCATGGCAATGAAGGAGTGCCTTTGTAAGAAGCATTTCAAGGTCCTGGAGTGGCCTAGCCAGTCTCCAGATCTCAACCCTATAGAAAACCTTTGGAGGGAGTTGAAAGTCCATGTTGCCCAGCAACTGCCCCAAAACATCACTGCTCTAGAGGAGATTTGCATGGAGGAATGGGCCAACATACCAGCAACAGTGTGTGCCAACCTTGTGAAGACTTACAGAAAATGTCTGACCTCTGTCATTGCCAACAAAGGATATATAACAAAGTATTGAGATGAACTTTTGTTATTGACCAAATACTTATTTTCCATCATAATTAGTAAATAAATTCTTTCCAAATCAGACAATGGAATTTTCTGGATTTGTTTTCTCATTTTGTCTCTCTTAGTTGAGGTCGACCTATGATGGCAATTACAGGCCTCTCTCATCTTTTTAAGTGGGAGAACCTGCACAGTTGGTGCCTGACTAAATACTTTTTTTCCCCACTGTACCCTACTTCTGTATCAACTTGTATGAAATGTTAATTTAATAATGTTATTATTAAAAAATAATAAAATTCATTTTATTTTTGGCAGATGATTGTACCAGCAGCTCAGAGGGACAACTGTTATTTTCAGATGTTAAAGTAGATGATTGTGGTATCAAACAAGAGGAGAATGTCAACGTCTCACATATACCCTTAGTAATTCAAAGTGAAGATCTGTCACCTGATGTTTTTAAGCAAGTCCTATCTTCTGATTCATCATACACTGTGAAAGAAAATAAAAGTTACAGAAGGGTTGTTGCACAGCAAACAACTGATACAGGAAAGAAGCCATTTTCATGTTCAGAATGCGGCATGCGTTTTACTCGGAAATCAAGTCTTGTTCCACATCAACGATGTCACACAGGGGAGAAGCCATTTTCATGTGCAGAATGTGGGAAATGTTTTACTCAAAAATCAGTTCTTGTTACACATCAGCGATGTCACACAGGGGAGAAGCAATTTTCATGTTCAGAATGTGGCAAATGTTTTAATCATAAATCAAGTCTCGTTACACATCAACGATGTCACACAGGGGAAAAGCCATTTGCTTGTCCAGAATGTGGCAAATGCTTTGCTCAAAAATCAATCCTTGTAACCCATCAACGATGTCACACCGGGGAGAAGCAGTTTTCATGTTCAGAATGTGGGAAATGTTTTACTCATAAATCAAGTCTTTTTCAACATGAAGCATGTCACACTAAAGAGAAGCGATTTTCATGTTCAGAATGTGGCAAACGTTTTACTCAGAAATCAAGTCTTATTACACATCAACGACGTCACACAGGGGACAAGCCGTTTGTATGTTCAGAATGTGGCAAATGTTTTTCTGTGAAATCACATCTTAATAGACATCTACGATGTCACACAGGGGAGAAGCCATTTTTGTGTTCAGAATGTGGCAAATGTTTTAGTCAGAAATCTGATTTTGTTCTACATGAAGGCTGTCACACAGGAGAGCACCCACTCGCGTGTTCAGAATGTGGCAAATGCTTTTCTGCAAAATCGCAACTGACTAGACATCAACGATGTCACACAGGGGAGAAGCCATTTTCATGTTCAGAATGTGGCAAATGTTTTAATCTTAAATCCAGTCTTGTTACCCATCAACGATGTCACACAGGGGAGAAGCCATTTGTCTGTACAGATGTGGCAAATGTTTTTCTGTGAAATCACATCTTAGTCGACATTACAGATGTCACACAGGAGCAAAGCCATTTTCATGTTCAGAATGTGGCAAATGTTTCTCTCAGAAATCAACTCTTGTCCAACATAAGCAATGTCACACAAGGGAGCGAAGCCATCTTCATGTTGAGAACATGGCAAATGTTTTACTCGGAAATCAAATCTTCATAGTAAACGATGTCACACAGGAGGGAAGCCATTTTCTTGTTCAGAATGTGGCAAATGTCGCACTCGGAAATTAAATTTTGTTGAATACCAAAAATCTCCCATAGGGACATTGGCATTTTTTTTAAATGGAAAAAAGAACCACCACTGCAGGAAAAATAAAGTCTCACGTCATACAGGGGAAAGCAAAAGCAATTGATGGCACTAAATAATTAAGAAATGTATACAATTACCTATACATACTTGTTATGTAAAAAGTAAATTCTAGATAACACCCTGTATATCAACCATGTGCGTATAATATTTTACATTAATATACATATATATTTGTAAGCTCTTGCAAGCAGAGCCCTTACACCTCCTGCTTTGTTACTTTATAATGTTTGTCTCTGTCTGTACTCCTACCCTCTAAATTATAAAGTACGGAAAATGTTGGTGCTTTATAAATAAAGACTATTATTAAAATTGTAACTTTGTCTCAACACTTGTCACCAATTAGTTATAAACATATGTTCTTGGGTTTGGACATTTTTATGTATTTGGTATTTAACCCCTTAAGCCGAATGCCTGAAATGTAGTTAATGAGCAGAACATTTTTTTTTAGTTTTCGCCTCCTTGCATTTCAACAGTCGTAACTTTTTTATTTTTTTTCAATGATGCAGTTGTATAAGGCCTCGAGTTGAGTTGTACTTTATGGGGGAATAGTTTAAGTTCACTTATGAATAATTGCAGAATAAAAAAAAATGTTTTTTATTTTTTTTTACACCATTCACATTTCACACTTAATAACTTGTTAGATTAATTCTACAGGTTATTACGGTCGTGTGGATACCTAATATGTGTATGTTTTTTTGTGTGTGTGTAATGTATGCACAATTATTTTTTATTAAATAATTATTTTTATTTTATTATTCATTTTCATTTTACCTCACTAGGAGTCCGTTCAGTCTACAACTTCTCAGAGAGTGATAGGAACTTGCAATTGAACTATCCTGCACTGGTTTAAAAGAGGCAGCAGAGTGCAGCAAGCCAATGAGATTGCCATCTCTCAAATAGACTACAAAAGTTAATTAGGCTGTGCACATCTAAAATATATTTTGAAAAACGTAAGCATAGGTGCACACTGAAAAGGCAATAGCATAATTATACAAAATCAGTGGCACACTAAAAACTAAGTGAAGCATCAAGGTATATAGGAATATTGGAAATGCATTACTCTCTGAGAAGTTGTAGTCTGAACGGACTCATAGTGAGGTAAAATGTTAGTGGTTAGGGACTCACCTGTTCTGTGATCCCCATTACGCTATTGGGAGGTGAGCTTAATACAATCTTTGATCAAAAACTGTAAACCAAGAGTCCCAGGTTTTTCATATGTTCCTTAGAAGTAATGCATTTCCAATATTCCTATATACCTTTATGCTTCACTTAGTTTTTAGTGTGCCACTGATTTTTGTATTAGATGTATGCTATTGCCTTTTCAGTGTGCACCTATGCTTACGTTTTTCAAAATATATTTTAGATGTGCACAGCCTAATTAACTTTTGTTGCCACAATCCTGTCGCTGAGCTCCTTGAGTGTCAGAAATATATAGTTCGAGAAAAAATATATTCCATTAATGACAAGATAACAGATCTATGATCACCGTGAGTGAGGGTGAGAGACCAAGGTCCTTATCACTACTAATAACGCATCTAGGTTCAATCAGAAATCTTATTACTTAAAACAAGACCTTGCACCCTTCTTTATAAAGAAAACTGGACATTTATTATACACTTCTTCAAATAATCATAACATTAAGTTTCAAAACATAAAATACATTACCAAATATGCTCTTATGTTACCCATATGAGTGTATGTGTGTTGGATGTAGAATAGGAACCCTTAGCTCTTTCATTCAGAGATAGGCCTTCAATGCCTGCACCTTACTTCACCACATGGCCAGCACATGGTTTTCTTTTCTCATTCTGCAAGGTTTGTTGGCTCCGCCCCCCGGTTCCACCCTTGGCTTCACCACACCCCCACTTTATATACATTTCTCCGTGTGGGTGTGACTGTCAGTTGGCTGATGCAATACTAGAAGACCATTTGTGGAATACAGCTAAATATACCAGGCTCAGCCTCTATTACAACTCCACCTTCTGATGTCATAGGCTAACCAGTTCTGACCAGCTTTTCACATAGCCTTCCAAAATAGAATGCAAGCCACTTTTAAAATAGCAATTATGCATGTACGTGCAATTTGTTGAGTTAACCCTGTGTGTATATATGAATTAACAGCTTATTGACCCTATACCATAATTATTGTACGTTTTACTGTCGAATTACCTTTTAACATTGGGCAGTTCCTTAGACCTCATGATTCTCATTTATCACTCCAACCCCCCCCCCCCCCCCCCCCCCCCCCCCCCCCCCCCCCAATAAAATTTTATATATATCCCCCCCTTCTTATGCATGCCCTGTGAGTTGTGAGGTCTTATATAGGCCAGATGTGTGCCTTTCAAATCATGCCCCAAATCAGTTTAATTAAACACAGCCTGGACACACAATGAAGGAGTTAGAAACCATCTAAAGGAGCATCAGAAGGAAATGGACAGCATGTGAGTTAAATATGAGTGTCACAGCAAATTGGTCTGAATACCTTGTGACATGTGATATTCAGTTTTCAATGTTTATTAAAATTAGCAAAAAATATCTACATTTCTGTTTTTTTCTTTAAAGATGGGGGGTAGGATGCAGAGTGTACATTAATGAGCAAAAAATGAACATTTTGGATCTTACCAAATGGCTGCAATGAAAGAAAGAGTGAAACATTTAAAGGGGTCTGAACACTTTCCATACCCACTGTATATACAGACAGTGCAGCTATAGTCAGATGAATGCATCTGTAAGCAGCCCTCCACTAGACGCGTCGATATGGAAAAGTGTGCAGATGGAAGCCTCGATATAGTCTAGGTGGGAAATGACGAGGGCATGGACAAGCATTTTTGTGCTTTCAAAGTTAAGGAATGAGCGGATTCGGGAGATATTTTTCAGGTGGAGGTGGCAGGCAGAGGTGAGGGTTTGGAAGTGGTGTTTGAAGTACATATTGGAGTCAAAGGTTATCCCAAAGCAGCGGACTTGTGGAGCTGGTGTGAGAGTGTGGCCGTTAACAGTGATGAATTCAGTTTTCTCCACGTTTAGTTTTAGGAGAAGAAGGTGGATGTGGAAGAAAGACAGTCTGGGATCCGGGAGAGTAGAGAGGTGACATCTGGGCCAAAGATGTAGAGTTGGGTGTAATCAGCATACAGGTGGTAATGAAAACCATGTGATGCTATGAGCTGACACAGGCCAAGGGTGTAGATAGAGAAGAGTAGTGGGACCAGGACAGACCCCTGGGGGACACCAACAGAGGAGGAGGGCAAGAGGAGGAGGAGGTGGTGCGAGAGTGAGAGACGTTGAATGTTCGATCAGAGAGGTATAAGGAGATCCAAGAAAGGGCCGAGTCCGAGATGCCGAGGGAGGAGAGGATTTGTAGCAGGAGGGAATGGTCGAGAGTGTCAAAGGCAGAGGACAAGTCTAGGAGAAGAATCACAGAGTATGGCATGAGGCTTTGGCAGTTACAGGTCGTTGGTGACTTGTTAGGGCGGTTTCAGTTGAGTGGGGGATGGGGTCGGACACCAGATGCCAGTGGGTCAAGGAGAGAGTTGGTGGAGAGATGAGAGGACAGTTGGAGATGGACAAGCGGTTCAAGTTTCGAGGTGAATGGAAGCAGTGAGATGGGGCGATCGTTGGACCAAGAGGAGGGGTCAAGAGATGGTTTCTTAAGGATGGAGGTGATGGTAGCATGGAGGAAGAGAAGATGCCAGAGGTTAATGATAGGTTGAAGAGATGTATGAGGGCTGGGATGATAAAAGCAGTAAGGACTGGGATGAGGTGAGATGCCAGTGGGTCAAGACTACAGGTGGTGAGGTTGGATTTGGACAGTAGAGAGGAGTGCATGTCATGAGTGACAGGAGATAAGCAAGGTAGGGGGCATAGTGATGAGCAGGTGTAGAGTTGGACGGTGGGGGTCCTGCAGGAATAGAGGTAGGCAGAGTGGACTGTGGGGTGAAGCTTTGTCTGATGAGATATATTTTATTTTGGAATTGATTGGCAAAATCATCTGCTGAGAGGAGAGATGGGGGAGGGGGTGCTGGTGGACGGAAGAGAGAGTTGAAGGTGTTAAAAAGTTGTCTAAGGGTTGCACTTATCTGTTTATAGCTGTACTGTCTGTATATACAATAGTTGCACTTGTCTGTATAGAGATGCACTTGTCAAAAGTTTGTACCGCTGAGATGTACCGTTCAAAAGTTTGGGGTCACCCAGACAATTTTGTGTTTTCCCCAATACTTTTATTTATCAAATGAGTGGCACAATGAATAGGAAATATCGCTTCAGACTTGACAAGGTTAGAAAAATAATGATTTTTATTTGGAAATAATAATTTTCTACTTCAAAACTTGTGTCACGGACGCACTGCGACCTCTGTCTCGGGTGCAGGCGCGTCAGTGCTGCGGACTCTTCAGCGGTGCCCCCTCCCGCTGTAGGTTAGGGGTCCGCTCTTCTACCAGACCCCGCCGGCACCAACTTACCGGCCGCGCTCTTACTTCTGACTCAGTCAGTCCAGTCGCCCCGCGCGTGGGCTCGCCCTAGGGCGGCGCGCGCCAGGCCTGTTTGAATTTAAGGGGCACAGTGCGCCGGTAATTGGTATTGCCGGGCACTTGCTTCTATTTAGGTCTGGCCCCTTCTGCCGGCCCTCGCCGGATACTTAGTGTGTTTACCTTGTCTTGTCTTTTCCGTGTACCGTACCCTTGTCTACGTTTATCGACCACGTATCTTGCCCGCCTGCTGACGTATGCTGTTCCACGTTTACGATCCGAGCTGACTGTCCTGACCTTCGCCAGTCCCTACCACGGCTTTACTCGACGATCTGTACTACGTCTACCTTGGGCCGCCACCCGCAGGACAAGTCCCGCCAGTGGAAGACCTGGTAGACTCCACGCCGCAGCAAGTCCATCCCGCCTTGCGGCCAGGCTCTGGTGAATACCGGGACCCTTACTGAGATCCGTTCCCTGGCTGTGGGCTTCCACCATCGACTGCGGTGGTCCAGCGGATCCACTACCCGTCAGTTAACTTTGCTTTCATCACAGAATGCTCCCTTTGCAGCAATTCAGCATTGCAGACCCTCTGGCTTTCTAGCTGTCAAATTTGCATGAGATATCTGGAGACATTCCACCCCATGCTTCCAGACGACCTCCCACAAAGTTTGGATTGCTGATGGGCACTTTTTGAGTTACCATACAGTCAAGCTGCTCCACAAACAGCTCAATTGGGGTTGAGATCCAGTGACTGCACTGGCTACTCCATTACAGATAGAATACCAGCTGCCGGCTTCGTCCTTTAAATATTTCTTGCATATTTGGAGGTGGCTTTGGATCATTGACCTTTTGGCAGATGAAATTGGCTCCAATCTAGCGGCTGTTCCTCAGGGTTTGGGCATGCGCTGCTAAAATGGAGTGATATGCCTTCCTTATTCATAATCCATTTTTACCTTGTACAAATCTCCCACTTTACTAGCACCAAAGGACCACTACATGACCTCCTCCAGCACCAAAGCAAACCCAGACATCACATGACCCTCCACCATGCTCTGACAAAAGGGTCAGGGCATCTTCCAGCATCTTTTCATTTATTCTGCTTCTCACAAATGTTCTGTGTGATCCAAACACCTCCAAAACTTCATTTGTCTGTCCATAACACTTTTTTCCAATCTTCCTATGTCCAATGTCTGTGTTCTTTCGGCCATATTATCTTTCTTTTATTAGCCAGTTAAGATATGGGCTTTTTTCTTTCACTTTTGCCCTGAGGTCAGCATCCATAGTCGCCCTTTCACTGTAGACGTTGACATTTGGCGTTTTGCGGGTATGTTAAAGAAGCTGCAGTTGAGATTCTGAGCTTTGATTCCAAAAACTAGAGACTGTAATGTACTTGTCTTGTTGTCTCAGTTGTGCAGCGGGGCCTCCCATTTTTTCTACTCTGGTTAGAGAACTGTTTGTAACTCGACTTCTCAAGAGAGTTGTACACAACATTTAGGAAATCTTCAGTTCTTGGCAATTTCTTGTATGGAATAGCCTTCATTCTCTCAGCACAAGAGTAGACTGTCGTGTTTCACATGAAAATTTTTCTTATTTGGTCATTTAGCAAAGTTTATCGAACAACAAATATAATGCTTCCAGATTCTCAACATAGTCAACAGAAGGTACAGTTTTATAGCTTCTCTAATCAGCAAACGGTTTTCAGCTGTGCTAACATACTTGCACAAGGGTTTTCGAAGGGGTGTTCAAAATATCCATATGTTTCTTCACAGTTAGCAAACACCAATGTACCATTAGATCCATGGGAGTGATGGTTGTTGGAAATGGGCCTCTTATACTCTATGTAGATATTATCAACAGAACGGTTTGCAGCGTAGAACAGTATTACCACTTAACAATGTATAGAGTGTATTTCTGATTCATTTAATGTTAGCTTTGTGCTTTTCTTTCAAAAATAAGGAAATTTCTAAGTGACCCCCAACTTTGAACGGTAGATAAACTGTCTGTATGGAGATGCACCTGTCTGTATGGAGATGCACCTGTCTGTATGGAGATGCACTTTTCCGTATAGAGATGCACCTGTCTGTATATAAGTGCATCTATATACTGACAGTGCAGCTATATACAGATAATTATATCTATATCCAGGCAGTACAGCTATATCCAGGCAGTACAGCTATATCCAGATAAGTGCATCTATATCCAGATAAGTGCATCTATATCCAGACAGTACAGCTATATTCAAACAGTAAATCTAGATACAGATAGTACATGTATATACCGAAAATACCTACAGTTACACGCACGTTATGTACAGGTCCTGGCAGCACACAGCAGTCGCATGACTCATCCCCTCCATATGACATCATCTCAGGTCCTGGCAGCACACAGCAGTCACATGACACCATCACAGGTCCTGGCAGCACATAGCAGTCACATGACTTGTCTCCTCCATATGACATTATCACAGGTCCTGGCAGCACACAACAGTCACATGACACCATCACAGGTCCTGGCAGCACACAGCAGTCACATGACTCATCCCCTCCATGTGACATCTCAGGTCCTGGCAGCACACAGCAGTCACATGACTCATCCCCTCCATGTGACATCTCAGGTCTGGCAGTACTCAGCAAGTCACTGCTTGTCCCTCCCATATCGACATCACACAGGTGCCTGCAGCACACAGCAGTCACATGACACCATCACAGGTCCTGTCAGCACACAGCAGTCACGTGACTCCTCCCCTCCTTGTAATGTAGACAGACGTCCATCCAGTTCAGTCTATTGTGCTGCAGTGTTTATCCGGAGGAAGGCATCACAGGTCCTGGGAGCACCCGGCAGCTCTGCAGGGAGAGGTATGTGTGAGTTCCTATATGTGGAGCCGTTGCTATGGGTACGGAGGTGGAGGAACATTGTCCCTCAGTGTAGGGAGTCATAGGTCGGTGCAGGTCCCGGAGGTGTCAGTGCCGGTGTCACCTGCTCTATAGCTGTGTCCTGGTGCGGGAAGTTCCTCCACATCACAACATACTGATGTTAACCGGGGTTACAGGTGGCTCCTATCAGCAATGAAAATTGTTGCACAATGCTATGTGTGACTGTGTCCTTCAGTGATCATAAGACCAAAATGTAGGAGGTCTAGAGACTGAACAATCTGTGCGTATGGGATAAGTTTTTCAGTATTTGTTTATCTAGAAGGTCAGTTCTACCCCGGAATAGCACGGGGACGATGGGAACCGTTCCTATAACTCGGAACACTTCATCACCGGGGTCCTCCGATGTCATGGTGTCATGTATCCAGCGGATTATCTAAGAACGGCTTGGAAGCTGCTGCCGGAGGTTTTCCCATCAAAAGAAACAGGAGCCAGAATTTGGTCAAACAGAAAACTACTTTCCTCACAAGACGAAACCCTTGATGGTTACAATTCTGATGTGAGGCACAGAATACTTGGTGGTTGCCGCATACACTAGGTAACACTGTTGCCTTTGTTGCTATTTACACCTGGTGATCTATGGATAGAGGTTACAGGACTTATTTTGTTTAACCCCTTACCACCGCAGCCAGTTTTGACCTCTATGACAGAGCCACATATTATAAGGCATTATGGGAAAGGAGCTGGGAAGCTCACTGCGCCCTCTATTGGTTGTAACAAATCCTCAATTTTGTTTCTGATTCACTGAATCTTGAGAAAGCAAAAGGATATTAGTAAGCAATATGCCTCATTCTACATACGACCGTTTCAGGTTTTGGCTCCTCATCAGTGATAGAGCAGAGCGAACTGGCTTGGACTGGGTGGAAGGAATGAGTGGCTGAGAAAAGGGGAAACCATCTCTCTTGAGGAGAGCACCAGTTAAGGTGTGTATTTGTTATGATTGCCTTTTAGCCCACCAGTAAGCCAGTATCGCTCTTGCTTACACTGATGAGGGCAAAAACCCCGGAACGGTGTAGCAGATGAACGATATTGGCTTGACTAATATTCCTTTTTGCTTCTCAAATTCAGTCATATCAGAAGTAAATGAGGAATTGTTACAACAATAAGAGGGCGCAGTGAGCTTCCCATGCTCCTTTCCCATAATGGGCCTTGTGATAGGCAGTGCTTAGTAGTGGCTAAAAAAGGCAATCAAAACACTACACACCTTATGGTGCTCTCTTCAAGGAGAGATGTCCCCCTTTTCAGAGCCACATATTATAATTCTGACAGGTGTCTCTTTGTGTGGGAGTAACTTTTTGATACTTTTACCTATCTATGTAATACAGAGAATGTTTTCTCCTGACACATTGTGCTTTAACCCCTTCCTGACAAACGGTCATAATAATATGGCTGTAAATTTCTTTCCTCCGTGCCTTCTGAAAGCCATAACTTTTTTATTTTTCCACCTACATAGACACATGAGGGCTTTTATTTTGCGGAACAAGATGGACTTTCTAATGGTGTTATTCATAGTACCATAGAAAATACTGGGGAATGGCAAAAAAAAATTCGAAGTGCTGCAAAATGTGAAAAAAAAAATGTACTTGCGCCATGTCTGCGAGAGGTTTCTTTTTACGGAGTTCATTCTTTGGTAAAAATGGTGCATTCTCTGTATTCTACAGGTTGAGCCGCATCCACCAATACTAAACATGTAGGGTTTCCGTTGTGTTTTGGTACTGTAAAAAAATTCCAAACATTTTCTATTTTTGAAATTTACGCCGTGGCGCCATTTTGTGCAACCAATAACTTTTTTGTACTAACACCTATGGACGTCAGTGAGGGGCGTTTTTGTGGGCTGAAGCGGGGGGGGGCCCCCCCCTTACTTTTATTGTTTATAGCGGTTTTTTTGTGTACGGAGCTGTTAGGGGCGTGATTTTCTGTGGTGAGTAACGTTTTCATAGGTACCATTTAGGGGGAGTGACTTTTTCATTGCCTTTAAATTTAAGTTTTTTGTTGATCACTTTTATTCCAATTTTTATGGAACGTGAAATGACTAAAAAAAAAAAGGCAATTTTGGCGTTTGGAATTTTTTTCTTCTACGTCGTTCAGTGTACAGGATAAATGATGTTATATTTTTTTTGAACGGACTTCTTCGGATGCGGTGATACCAAATATGTGTAACTTTTTATTATTTTATTTTTTTAATTGTAAAATGGCCAAAGAGGGTGATTTGAACTTTTAAATTTTTTTTTAAACTTTTTTTTTTTTCTTACTTTGACTTTGAATCTCCTTAGGCCGCTTCACCACTGGGGGGCGCGATTGCCTAGACAATGCATTAGGGTGTACCAAGATGGCGGTTTCCCCACTTTCTGCCTGTGGCCTGGGGAAATTCAAAACATGGCAGCGATGGAAGCCTTCACAAGGCTTCCTGCTGCCATGTTCAGTGATCGGATCCCTGCAATTACACTGCGGGGACTCCGGTCGGAGTGAAGAACGGTGCGCGGCACCGTTTTTCATTCATTTAGACGCTGCGGCAATCTTCGCCATGGTGTCTAAGTGGATAAACCGGGCGGGCAGTGGCGCCCAATCATGCTGTACCTGCCAGGTGTTAGCTGCAATTAGCCACTAACACCCAGCGGCTGTGTAGCGGGTTCGCAGCGCTTCAAAGCTGCATACCGGCATCAGGAAGTATGGATACGTCCTATGGCAATAAGGGGTTAAATTAGTAATTAATTCTGGTCCAAACAATCCTGGATTTTTTTTGTGAAAAACATCAAAATGTCATCAATATTTGGAAAAAATTTCCATTTTCAAAGGTAAATTTCAATGTGTAAGACCAAATAAAGTAGTTTATGACTAGCATCTATCATATGTCTTCTTTATGTTGGCATCGTTTTTTAAATGTCTAGTTTACATATTTTTTTTTTTTTTGAGGTTTCATTACTTTTACACAATAAAAATATATTTTTGCATCACAATAATTTGAGACCATTATTTGTAATTTTTCTGTGTATGGAGCTGTGTAGGGGCTTGTTTTTTCTGCGGGATGAGTTAACGTTTTCATAGGTACCATTTTAGGGGGACATGACTTTTTCATTGACTTTAAATAAATTTTTTGGAAGGTAATGTGAAGAAAATACTGCAATCCTTGTACTTGACATGTTCGTTTTACTCTGGGTCTGGGTCGATACAATTAGGGCGATACCCAATTTATGTAGTTTTTATCATGTAAAACAATATTTTTGCATTGCTATATTCTGATAGCCATAACTTTTAGATTTTTTTCTGTATCAGGAGCTGTGTTAAGGGCTTTTTGTCTCAAAAAACGGGAATCCTTATTGGTTCTTTTTTTCTTTTTTTTTTTTTATCTTTTGGTGCTTAAATGACTTTATAATCATTTTTTATTCCATTTTATGTGTAACAAGATGAACAAAATACAAAATACTGTAATTTTTTTGTTTTATTTTTTACAGAATTCAGCATGTGGGTTAAATAGCAATACATCGTGTGTGTGTGTGTATATGTGTGTATATATATATTTATTTATTTATACACACCCACAATAAAGCAATAATAAACCTTACCCGTTTTAGGTCAGTTAGGATTACCAAAATGATTTATATTTGCCAAATGCCAATAATAATAAAATAATTTTTGTCATTTTATTACTTTTTGCAAAGTCAAAAGTTTCCATACACCAGGATTACTCTGCCTTTATACAATTTGGGACGGCCCTTATGATGATGTCATGTCTTTGGCAACATCCAAGTTAGAGACACACCTGTGGATGTATTTTAAAGCACACCAGAAACGCACTGCTTCTGTGTGTAACATCATGGGAAATTCGAAAGAAAATCAGCCAAGATATCAGGAAGAGAACTTGTGGACTTGCACAAAGTTGGTTCATCCTTGGGTACAAATTTTAGTACGAAGGTGCCTTGTTCATCTGTACAAGCAATTATATGCAAGTACAAACAAGATGGAATGGTTCCAGCAATCATCCCGCTCAGAAGGTGACGGGTTGTGTATCAGAGATGGATGTGCTTTGATCCAACTGAGCTATCAACCTGAGAACAAAGCAAAAGACCTTGTAAAGATGCTGGGGAAGCTGGTTAGATTGTGTCACTATCACAGTTGAATCGTGCAACTGTTTCAACATGGGCTGAAAGGCCACTCTGCCAGGAAGAAGCCATTACTCCAAAGGAAACATAGAAAAGCCAGGATTCATGTTTGTAAATGCACAGGAAGAAAGACCTACATTCCTGGAGATACGTCCTGTGGTCTGACAAAACTAAAATGGAACTATTTGGCCATAATGACCATCTTTACATTTGGTGGAAAAGGGTAGAAGCTTGGAAGCCTAAGAACATCCCAGCTGTGAAACATGGGGAAGCAGCATCATGTTGTGGGGTTGTTTTGCTGCAGGAGGGACCGGTGCACTTCCAAATAGATGGCATCATGAAGGAAGAAGATTATGTGGCAATACTGAAGCAACATCTCAAGACATCAACCAGGAGGTTAAAAGCTTTGGGCAGAAATGGTCTCCAAATGGACAGTGACCGAAGCTAATGCCAAATGGTTACAAGCGGCTGAAGAGAACATGTCAATGTATCTGGAGCGGCCATCACAAAGCCCTGATCTCAATCGATTGAAAAATTAATTAGGCAAAGCTGAAAAAGGCCAGTGCAAGCAAGAGGAACCCCCAACATGGCTCAGTTAAAACCAGTTCTGTCAGGAGGAAGGGGCCTAAATTCTACCAAGTATTGTGGAGAAGCTTGTGAGGAGCCAATAACTGTTTGACACAAGTCATAGAGTCTAAGGGCAATGCTACCAAATACTAATCAAATGGATGGAAACTTGTAACTTTAGAGAAAGTAATAAGAATGCCTTAATTCTCTCTCTCATTATTCTGGCATTTTGCAAATAGAAATAATTTTCCTAAGTATTTGACTAGCTTATCTTTTCTCTTGGAAGAACCGTCTTTTCTACATACTTGAGGGTTTTACATCCATGGTTGATAAGGCTCCAGTAGGACTGAAACGTCCGAGAAAATATTTTGGAATACTGTTAATTCTAAATGAATATTCATGAATTGTACATAGTTTGTAACCTTGTGAAATATTGAGCCAACTATTTTGATGATGAATTGATTTTGGAGAAAAAACCTTTTTAATGAATGTTCAAAGGAAGTGCTGTTCAATTTTCTCTATATTGGATCTTTCATTTTCAACTGGCACCTGACAAAAATAGAAATATTTGGTGTGCAGAATCATAGACCTATTTGCCCTTGGCGCTTGACCAAAAAACAGAAGTAGTATCCAAGCTTCTCTTGTCTGCTCACCCCACTATCTGCTGTAGTGACCACATTCCCTACTATTTCGTCCAGTCCGTTTACCCAGCTGTCATCTCTAACCTAACTGCAATCTTACATAGTTACATAGTTTGTCAGGCCGATAAAAGACATACGTCCATCCAGTTCAGCCCATTATTAAGTGTTGCTAAAGTGTTAAATTGTTGATCCAGAGGAGGCAAAAACCCCATTGAGGTAGGAGCCAATTGACCTCATTGTTAGGAAAAATTCCTTCTGATGCCAATCTGGCATCGGAATAAATCCCTGGATCAACGACCCCCTTCTAGAATCCTGGTCACTATAACTTGTTATATTACATCTAGAAATGTATCCAGCCCCTTCTTCGAAATCCTAGTCACTATAACTTATGTTATTACGCTCCAGAAATGCATCCAAGCCCTTCTTGAACTCTTTTTTTTTTTTTAACCATAAACTTTTTATTGGTCAGATATAAAGTAGTACAAACAGAGTACAGTATATGTCATTGTAAGACCAAATTTCAACTTTTATCCCCAAAACACAACCAAGCCCACCTCCGCAAATCCATCTCCAGATTCAGAGCAGTAAATAACCATTACATCACATAGCAATGCATATAAATAACATTCTGTTCTTTGTCACAATAAAATTGTACCTGGCTGTAGGACGGCCTCCATCCACACACTGCATAGCCACAGTCCCAGGAACCTCTAATCACCGAGATACCATACACCCTCTGCCTAACTAAGTTCGTGCAGCAAGACCCAGAAGTATTCCAGCCATTTAGCCCATATTTTATTATTACTTAAGTTTGGCTCCTCTCTTATAATACACCCCTCTCTCCAGAGCAATCAGCCAGTATCACTTTTATTAACAAACTCTGTGCTGACGGAGGTCTGCATCCAGCCCACTTGTCGCTATTTAATTTCCTCGCCATAAAATAAAAGTCTAGGTTATTGCGATTTTCTCAGGGCCTTTCTGAAACCGTTAAGTCTCCTACATATCCCAAAATACAAACCAACGGATTATCTCCACTGTAATTTGAAAAATTACGCTGGATCAATTGGACAATAAAAATCCAATATCGCTCTTGAGTTAAGAGGCAAATGCCGGAAACTATGCATTCAGAGAGTCCGGGTGCACATGGAAGCTAATAACACAGAGGAGAGGCCGAATTCCGAATTTTATGTAGAAATAGGAGGAGTTCTGTAAACTCGATTTATTAAGAATAATTGAGAGATTCGATGCTGTTCACTCACTGAATCAATGGTATGGTCTCAGTTCTCCTCCAAATATTAGCTCTATAGGGCAAATATCTTCCTTCCCACCTTACTGTAAAATCTATTGGGTTTCTAGAAAAAAAAAGTTTGCTAATAAAGTTTATATAAAGTGGATATCAGTCCTTCGTTGTTTTGATGTTCTGTGAGCCCGATCTATCGGTGTAAACTTGGCTTTATATTGAATGTGTCTGACTTTTTCTGCATTATAAAGCGTGCCTAAGCTGTATGTATTTGTATTAGCTGTGTTTGCGTAGGCAAATTACCATTTGCAATTGCTTGAAAACTTTTAAGCACCCCTGATCTGTAAGCAGTTGAGAGGACATATTGAGGCCCTAGATGACCATGACTATAAATCCTGAAGCAACAAAAAGTTCGGACAACCAGGGGGTATTCAATCCCGGTATAGGATGTGCAGCTGAAGCCCAAAATCCACCAGCAATTTCCACCACAGTTTTTGCATCAGATATAAAGTTGGAAACTTTTTGAGTGCACTAAAAAATTTTTGCCTCCAGATTACCATAAAGATTGGGAGGATTAAATTAGTGGCGTAATAGTTTCAAGTTTAAATCCTTATCCCCATCCCAATCATATATTGCAGTTGTGCTGCCAAGAAGTAAACTGCTGGTGTCACGATCTGGAGCTGGTTAGAGTCTTAGGTTGTGACTAATAGGCAACCACCTGAAGAAGCGTAGTCGACAAGCCAGAGGAGGGATGTCGGTTAACGTGCGGCGATTGTCAGTTCTTTCGTAGGAGCAGGCAGGAAGCGTAGTCGGTAAGCCAGAGGTCGGTAACGTGGGGCGATGTCAGTCTTCGAGGAGCAGGCAGACCAAGCGTAGTCGGTAAGCCAGAGGTCGGTAACGTGCGGGCGCATGTCAGTCTTCGAGGAGCAGGCAGGAAGCGTAGTCGGGTAAAGGAAAGCAATGGTCAAAGAACAATAGCATAAACGGTAGACAGCAAACTGGACAGGAGCAAGAGTATAGCACGCACAATAACCTCACAGGGAGGACGTTCAAGGCTGGGCTTAAATAGGAAGTCCCAGGGGTGGAGCAACATGAGTACAGGGGCTAGGCTGGGAAAACAAGACCTAAACCAAGGTTCAGCTGTCAAAGGACCAGATACTCAGTGAGCAGAGTAACGGTCTGGGATTCAAGGGTCCAGGAGATCGAATCCCGACAGCTGGATTAGGAATTGCCAACCCTCCCTCGTCCTTTGCCAATTGCAGAGTTTCTCGCTTTATTCGGGCATGTGTCCTGCCCTCAGTAAGGGCTCTGAAATGCATTGAGCTTTAAAAAGAATCTCTGGGGGAGCCAGAATGGAGAGTACATGTAGGAGGTACACAACTGGGGCTTCCAATCATTTTAACCAGATTTTGGATCTTACCGCTATCGATAATGGGTAATTTACGCCAGACATCCAATTTATTTTTTAAATTTAACTAGCAATGGATCAAGAGATTCAACCGCCCAAATTCCTGTAAATTCACAGAAATATTTATACCAGGTATCGGAAAGAATGGTCACTAGAAGTGGTATATCTCCGGGGAGAGTAATTGATCCCACTGGCATACCACTGGCATAATGACAGACTTCCCCCAATTAATTGTTCAACCCGAGTGTAAGCACATAGCATTTTAATGTCATTAATTGGCCTCTGCAATGGAGCCGCCAGTATTAGCCAAAAAAGGAGGATATCATCAGCGTATATAAGGCCTATTTTGTCCTCCAGCCTCTCTCCTAAAGCCTTCAAATATGGGGGTGTTGCTCTAATCTGATGCTGCATACGGCTCAATTGCCAGGCAAATAGCAATGGAGACACGGGCATCCCTGTCTTGTTTCCCCTTCCAAATTCAAACGTCTCTGATTGTAAATTATTGGGACTTGCCACTTAGCCTTGGATCAGTATTATAACAGTTAATCCAGCATTATAAATTTTTGGCCAAACCCCAATTTTATGTATACACCGCCATAAGAATTCCCACTCCGCACTATCAAAGGCCTTAGCAGCATCTAAAGAACAGATTGACCTAGCCCAGCATTGATCAACAGGAAGAGCAGTTCAGGTACAGTCTCCGTAAATTATTGGACGTATCCTCTGTGGTATAAAACCCGAGAATGATCAGGATTGCAGAGACCTGGATCTCCGCAGTTAGTCTGTTCGCAAACGCCTTAGTAGTATGTTTGGTATCCACTGGGATTTGAGAAATGGGCCTGTTTGACTACGGGAGCAATGGATCTTTATTCAGGTTTTAATAACACTATTATTACCGCCTCTTGCATTGAAGACAGGCAACCTGCCCTGTGTCTCTGGCATCCTGAAAAACCTCCAACACTCAAATTAGGTAACACCACCTCCCCAAACTGCTGATATACCTCTGTAGGGGCAATCCATCCAACGCGGGACTTATTATTTGCCAAAGTCTAACTGCTCCTGCTGTTCCTCTAGACGTAGTGGCGCATCCAATGCCTCTCGCTGATTCTGCACTTAACATGGAATATCTATATTCCCGTAAATATTGTTGGATCTTAGAAGGGAACCTCAAGTCTTGATGTGTATAAATTGTTTATAAAATCCCCCAATATTCCCCACAACATCCATGGGTTCTGTCATTAGGCGCCTGAGGCGTGTCGCAGAGCTGGTATAAAACTGGAGCCTCTGGGAATTAATGATAGTGGCTAAGTAAACGGCCGCTGCTCCCCTTCACCAAAATAAGTTTGCTTTTTAAAAAAATCGTTTTATTTCAGCAGATTCTAATAGAAATGATGTTTCAGGGTATCCTGCGCCTTACGCAGTTTCACTCCCGGCTTTATGAAGTGCGAAGCAAAATGAATCGATTCTCAGCAGCAAATGACTTGCTCACGGATAGTTTTTTTCTAGCTGCCCCCTTTTAAATCTTCAAGTTGTAATTTCCCGCGTCAGCCCCCCTCTAAGGTACGCCTTCATAGTGTCCTCACTGTACTGATCGGAGCTGAGTCATATTCACTGAAGAATTCCTCAAATTCTGCGCCAATTTAAATGGTATCCATTAGGGGCAGCCAGAGAGCATTAAATCTCCACTCCTCATATTTCCTATGGATAAATCAGGAAATTTTTAATCTGTATCAGCATTGGCGAATGATCAGAAATGGAGCGTATAAGATACTCAGTTTTAGTAACATTTGGCAGAGCGCTGATTACCAAGCCATATCTATTCTAGACAAATGTGTTAACTACGTACTAGAATAACAGGAATAGTGAAACTTCATTAGGGTGTTTAGCACGCCAGATGTCTACAAGTTAATCTCCAATCATGTGTCAAACGGGAGTCAATAGTGCGGGTAGTAGTACATTATTTGGCTGATAATTTTCATCCCAATGTGGGTCACACTGTATTAAAATCCCCCATAATATGAACTGGGACATCAGGATAACCATCCACAAAGTTAAGCAACTGCTTTAAAGGTTACTGCAATTATAAGGCGGAGGTATATAAATGTTACAAAACACAAATGTGCAAGTATATATTTTACAGTATACACATATTTATCTCCCTGTCCCTATCTCTCTCAATTAGCCAGACATTCAAAAGGAATGGATTTATGGGTGATGATACTGACGCCCCTTGAATAATTACTGTGTAAACAATGACTCGCCAACCCACCCATGCCCATGCTTTGAAGACCATTTTACTGTATCGGACACCATATAGTGTTCTCTTGAATAAAACAATATAGTGGCTGATATTTTGGAAGAAAATTAAACATCGCTATCTTTCTGTTGTGGGTCACTCAGCCCCTGGACATTCCAGGAGAAGCCAGTGTTATCTTATCCCCATCTAACATCTGTGTCCATAAGTGAACAGTAACTTTA